>PRKT01002899.1:0-11056 GCA_003671525.1 Saccostrea glomerata | reverse complement strand
GACCGCGAGAAAAGTTCGAGAGATCGAGGGGTTCGAGAGATGGAAAGTAACTAAAATCCGGAATTTTCAGTTCCGATCATCGAAGTTCTACTTTTACAGATACCGGAAGTATATGTAAATAATGTTATTGCACGTTTTCAATCGTATTTTACAGGTAATTTACTTGATTTCAACAGCAATGATTGTATTTCAAATAAATAAAACGAATTCCTAAAGATTCAATATTTATTTGTTCCTATTTCATGATTACATGAAACCCGAATAGCAATTGTAGGTTTGGCTATTCCGTGGCTTGATCGGGTCCTTCACCAGTGTTCACCAGATTTTTCCTAATCGGTATTCTGTCCTTGAGAAAAGAATTTCTTGTGTAATATTACCTATACTGGGATTATGTAGACTCTATATAATCAAAATGAAAGTTCATAGTCTATGAGAACTTACTATAACGAACATCTATAAATTAATTTTTAAAAAAATTATCGTTTCGGTTTCAATTCAATTCAAAATAAGTTGTGAATTTGTTTTTAATTTACCCCGTGAATAATAACCAATTAATTATAACAACACACGGACGACCCTCAGGTGTAATGTCATCTATGTAAACACCCAATTAACACCTCCATGCCAGCCCAAGGCCTTCACGGTTTCCAGGTAAGTCCAGACTGCATCAATTTTACGCTTGATTGGCGTGTATACACGCGCAATCAAAACTTAGAGAGATAGAGAGTAAAATTCAATGAAATATGTGTAACGGGACCCAGGTTTTGGTTCGAGAGATAGAGAACTTCGAGAGATGGAAGTTCGAGAGATCAGGAGTAAA
Source organism: Saccostrea glomerata (assembly GCA_003671525.1). Lineage (NCBI taxonomy): Eukaryota > Metazoa > Mollusca > Bivalvia > Ostreida > Ostreidae > Saccostrea > Saccostrea glomerata. The sequence continues at coordinate 10,236 of PRKT01002899.1, read as the reverse complement.
TTTGCTTAGTTATATAGAGAAAAAAAACGGGACCGGAGGTTCACTTCGAGAGATAGAGAACTTCGAGAGATCGGAGTTCGAGCCATCGAGAGTCACCTGTATAAAATAACAAAGAAAATTAAATGGTAAATTAAATCTTACATATAGTTTTCTCAATGTCATACCATTTTTCAATAATAAATTATCAGAGTAAATAAATTGGTTTACATTTTCCAAATATATGTTTTATGCATTGATGTTATATTATACATTTCAGAAGAATTACCTCTTCCCAATATTTTTTTATATCTTCCGTGATGATGCGATGCTTTTTGTTAGCCGGACAGGATGGACAAAGAAAGCTTTCTTTGATAAACTTAGATTCACTAATAGCAGCGCTTTCTTTGCTGTCACAAAATCCAGTAGATTTGCATTTGAATTTAACCTGGAAATCCGCGTTTTTCTGGAACGTGTTGGAGAGGTTGTGTAATATACGTTCAATGTTTTCTCTAATCTGGAGACAGGTTGAAACATCAACTTCTCCCTCCACAACAAACACCTGCAACTCAATTTCTGATTGCGTCATTCCAAGCATGATGTTATGGTGCTGGTCATGAAACACAAAAATAGCTGCAGTCTGGTAAATGCATCCTCTGTCTTGATCTGAAAAAATCTCCCAATTAGGATTCTGCATGCACGTTGCTACAAGGCGATGGAAAATTTCCACAGGAAGGACATCAAATGAGTAGCAAAGGATTGACGAGGCAGGGTATGATGAAAAACAGTCTGCTGGAAATTGCATTTTGTTCATACACGGGACATACCATATTTTTTGGCTCATTTTAGCTAAAAGTCCAAGCTTCTCCATGTACATCATGATATCCTCTTTGTGCTCAAGGTAACCATTGTTGTTCATTCTCCATATGGCAGATAGTAGTGCTTCATCTAACTCACCAATTTCATTGAATTTGTCCCATTCTGAGGCAAATTCAAATAAATCTTCTTTTGCATGATTTTTATCTGTTATGATATTTTTAAATGCATCTGCAAACCATTGAACATCTAGAATAATAAACTTTCTAAGGATTTGTTGATTGAAGTGTATAATTTCTTTGACATCATGGAAGAACTGCAGCATGGGACTCATATCTGTAGTGTGGAGCTTTATTCCCTCTGGCAATGTTTCATTGAATGACTCAAGTTCATCATTACTCAAAATCTTGCAGATTTTCTTTTCCTGAAAGAATGTTTCGAACATAGCCCATGACTGTGGAAGCTCTTCACCCCAGTGATCAAGCTTGCAAACGACATCAGCAATGGACAGCTTGAGTTTTTCAATGCTTTCATTGTCATGGAATCCAACTGCAAATCGTCTCTTCACATCAATATGTTTTTGCAAAGACTTCTTCTTCATGTCTAGAGTCTTCCATACTTCTCGGAAAAACAATTCTTTTTCCTAACAAAAACAAAATCCTTATAAAGAAAATAAGTCATGGTAAAATAATGCTCATAATCATACAATAATTTTGAAAGTTTTGATCCCACAAATTTCATGACACATAAGCTTAAGTATACTTGTATATATTATCTTAAATATTTATTACAGATCACAAAAACCATGACAAAGTACTCAGTATAATATTTCTGTAAACAATAAATAATGGAATATAAAATTAACTTGTATTCTCAAAAAAGAGAAAATCAAATTATTAATTCTGTGGTTTTAATTTATAATATATCCATGAAATCAATAACTTTTAAAAAAAACATTTCCACATTGAGAATAATGCCTTTTATCTGTCTCTGAGGCAAATCATGAGGTATATGAGTAGGTGTATTAAATAAGGGGCCCATGAGCCATATCGCTCACCTGAGCAACTAAGCTCAATAAAAGTAAAAATCAATTCAGTATTGAAAAGTTTAAAATAAAATTGGTTTGATTTACCTGGGGAGGGTATTTGAACAAACATAAATTCATAAATTTGTACTTTTGAATGTTTTTATATTGACAATCAATTTTAGCTTTTTTGTTGTTGTGAAGAATTTTATCGATTTTCTATGTATTCCTACATCAAACCTTAATCACCCACTGTGACCCCACTCTACCCCGTTGGTCATGTTTTGAACAAACTTGAATCTACACTACCTGTCTGATAATGGTTCCATATAAATATGAACAATTGCAATTTAGCTTTTCTCTAGAAGAAGAATGTCGCAGTTTTTTTTTCTATGTAATCTTTTATAAAACTTTGATCACCCGTTATGGCACCATCCTTGCCCTAAGAGTCACAATTTGAACAACTTGAATCTACACTATCTGAGGATGCTCTCATATAACTTTGGGTTTGCTGTTCTTGAGAAAAAGATTTTTTAAAGATTTGTTCTATATATTGCTTTGTTAAACTTTGATACCCCATTGTTGTCGTACCAAACCCCTTTAGTTTATTGGGTAATGATTTGACTAAACTTGAATCTACACAATCAGAGGATGCTTTCATATCATATTACTATTACAAATCATGGCTTTGTTCTATGTATTCCTATAGCTACAGTACTGACAGGACACAACCTAAGAGAAAGTGAACCCGGAGCACATCCTGGGTTACCTCTCTGGGTCCGTTTCGGGTTCGCTCGGGTTCCGCTATGGCTGACCCTGAACGAACCCGGGGAGCTTCCAAAAAACACCTGTACCTGACCCGAAATGAACCCAAAGCGGACCCAGAGAGCAAACCCCAAATTCAGTAGTGGTCCCAGAAAGCATACCCGCGTTTGTTTTAGCCTTACAGAGCTGTCAATCAGAATAGCAATTCACCAATCAGTGCATTGATCAATCAAAATGACATATAGTTTAAACATACAGTTTAATATGATATTAAACTGTCGATTGGGATAAAACATCAAATGTGTTAGTGTTACTCTATAAATTCAAACATTGCACATAAACAGTCAAGGGCATGATGGAATCAAGTTATTTTCTGAAATAACTTGTTTATGTTAATTCTATTGTCAATTACTAAATAAAAAAAGTAACTCGTTTGAGTTAATGCTTAAAAAGAAGAACAGCTATTAGTTTTGCAAAAAAAATTAATATTTTGAGATTGCTGCTGATTTAGATGATTTAAGGCTGAAGAAAATTGTAAATATATGTACTTCTTTTAATAGACTCAACAAACTTAATATCTTCTGAACAGATTTGATGATATTAAGAAAATAACATGATAGTTTTCAAGGAAAAATAATTCCATTTCATTAACATTTCAGAGGTCAATTACACATCTTCCGCCAATTTTGCCAACATTGAGACTAATTTTCCTTTAATCTTTGGATATTACTGTACAATCTCTATGCCTTACATTTTTTGTGCAAAGCTGTAGTTTTTTGTGCAAGAGTTTTAAAGTGAGCTTGGTTAAGGATGAAATAATTGAAATAAGTTATAATTTGTTGGATTTCATTGTGTTAAATGTTAAAGATAGATTACTTTTACTGCCAGGAACCATCTACCAGTACTTAATAACCCAAGCACAGCATGACCAATTTCTTTCAGATGCCAGTAGGTTTACAATAATGAGTAGTAGAGTATCAATAACAGGAATAAGTTACTGAAGAAAAGCATAATCAGGGGAAGACAACCCAAAATGTTGACATTTAATAACTGAAACAAATTATTTAAAAAACTAGAAACTCTTGTTGCTACAGCAACAAAGAAGGTCTTCCGTTCTCCTCTATTTATCTACATGAATGAGCTTTTATCTATGTTAAAAAGGCATAATTTTTGTAATATTTTTAATGATTTCAGGAAAACAAACAGCCGGAGGTGTAACTTACCAAGATTCTTTACTTTACTTTAGACAATTATAGTCTTAATAACATGTACAAAAATCATTTTCAATTTTTTATCACTTCCTGTGACGACCGGAAGGAACGGTGTACGCATTTTACCCTATATTTTTTGCCCAATCTTCATGTTTTTTTATTCCTATAAGTTTAGTGTCTTAAGCTGTTACAGTTTAAGAGATCTCGTAATATTATCTTCTCATTTTGAGGACAAAAAATCACGTGACTGGAAGTAAATTTTTGAAAAGATATTTGAGGTTACTCTACATATTTCAGTCTAAATAACATGTCCTAAAATCATTTCTAATGCTCTTCTTATCAAAAATATTTATGGGATAGTATAATACTAAATTTATGCAGTTTTTCTTTCATAAGCGGAAGTTGTCCATTTTGTTTCCAGTGGGACTGACATATTTCAAAACTACAAAAAAGATGCTAATGTATTACGGTACTAAGAAAGATTCCATAAGAAAAGTTTTTATTCATTTGTTCACTTCCTGTGACAACCGGAAATGACGGTGGACAATCTTTTCCTGACTAGTTTTGCCTACACATCAAGATCTACCACTTGTAAAAGTTTGGTGTCTTAATCTCTTACCCTTTATGAGATCTAGTTATGATAACTTCTCATTTTGAGGACAGGAAATCACGCAACCAGAAGTGAATTTTATAAAGATATTTGGCGTTACTGAAGACAGTTACAGTCTTAATAACATATCCAAAAATCATTACAAATACTTCATCTATAAAAAATATTTACTGGAAAGAAAAATACTCAAATTATGAAGCTTTTCTCTTATAACCGGAAGTTGTCTTCTTTGTTTCCGGTGTTACTGACTTATTTCAAAACTACAAATAAGATGCTATTATGTGATAAAAAAAAGTTTCCATAAGGGAAAGTTGAATTTTTGGACTTCTTTGATCACTTCCTGTCACGACCGGAAGTGACGACAGACAATCTTATCCCCCATGGAATTGCTAACTCATCAGGATATACCACTTGTCAAAGTTTGGTGTCTTCATCTCTTACTGTTTAAGAGATCTAGCTATAATAACTTCTCATTTTGAGGACAGGAAATCACACGCAACCGGAAGTGAATTTTAAAAAAAATAGTTGATGTTACTGTAGACATTTGCAGTCTGAATAACATATCCAAAAACAGTTGCAAACACTTTATCTATAAAAAATATATATTGGAAAGAAAATATTCAAATTATTTAGTTTTTCTCTTATAACCGGAAGTTGTCTTTTTTGTTTCCGGTAGAGCTGATATATTTTGAAACTACAAATACAGCGCTATAATGTGATGCAATAAACGTTCCATAAAAGAAAAGATGAAATTTCCGATTTTTTGACCACTTCCTGTGATGACCGGAAGTGACGGCGGACAATCTTAACCCATATGTTTTTCCCTTTTCGTCAAGATATACCACTCCTATAAGTTTGGTGTCTACATCTCTTACCGTTTCCGAGATATAGCTATAAGAACTATTCATTTCGAGGACAGGAAATCACGCGACCGGAAGTGAAATTTCCAAAGATATTTGACGTTACTGTAGTCATTTGCAGTCTGAATAGCATATCTAAAAATCATTTCAAAAACTTTATCTATAAAAAATATTTATGGGAAAGAAAAATACTGAAAATATGCAGTTTTTCTCTTATAACCGGAAGTTGTCGTTTTTGTTTCCGGTGGGACTGACATATTTCAAAACTACGAGTAAGATGCTATAATCTGATGCAAAAAAACTTTCAAAAAAGAAAAGTTGAAATTTTCGATATTTAAGAACACTTCCTGTGATGACCGGAAGTGACGGCGGACGATCTTAACCCAAATGGATTTGCCTACTAAAAAAAATATTTATGGGAAAGAAAAATACTGAAAATATGCAGTTTTTCTCTTATAACCGGAAGTTGTCGTTTTTGTTTCCGGTGGGACTGACATATTTCAAAACTACGAGTAAGATGCTATAATCTGATGCAAAAAAACTTTCAAAAAAGAAAAGTTGAAATTTTCGATATTTAAGAACACTTCCTGTGATGACCGGAAGTGACGGCGGACGATCTTAACCCAAATGGATTTGCCTACTAATCAAGATCTATCATCCCTGTAAGTTTGGTGCCTTAATCTCTTACCGTTTCTGAGATCTCACTCGGATTAAATATTTTTGAAAAAAGCGGAAATCGGACATATCTGACGACCGGAAGTGAATTTTGAAAAAATGAAAAAAATGTCTCGGGGTATTTTCATTCTCTATCATCCCTGAAAATTTCAGGAAAATCCGTCAAGCCATCTCTGAGAAATCCTGCCGACAAGATTTGGGGAAAAAAATAATAAGAAAAAACAGTAGAATCACTATAAGGTCTTCCGTCTGAAACGGAAGACCTTAATAACTTGTTTCCATGATGCCCTTGACTGATAAAAGCAAAGCGTATCAATGTACAGAGTAAATCTATTAAGATAATTAAAGTATTATTTTACATTTATTTATTTCAATTATCCTGGCTGTAATTTATATTTAAATACAGAATTTGTTTCTTTATATATTTTTGTATTAAAGCACTTAATACATTATAAATTTTAATTCTTCAGGTAGAATGTTATGCATATATTTTACCTATTTATTTTCTTTATAGTTTTTTATATTCAAAGTCCAATGATAATTATAGATAGGGTCAATATATCATACAATGCATAAAAGGAAAAAAAAATATCATTAAAACATTTTTTACTAAAAAAAGAGGAGACAACTGGTCTACTTTCATTATCTCGAGATACATCAAAAGAATCTGTATGTCCCTCAATCAATTATTTTATTTCCATTATCTCAATTTATACGTTCCTTTAAATTGTTAAAAATTCACATCAAAATTATTGATCTTAGTTGGCATGAAAAAATTCCATGTATATCGTCCTGAACAATATTTTATACAAGAGGCCCATGGGCCTTATAAGTCACCTGAGGATCAACCAACAATTTTCAAATGATTGAATTTGGTTCATGATTTTAAGGATTTAGATGTATAACAGGGCACTTCCAGTAACAAGAGGCCCATGGGCCACATCGCTCACCTGAGTAACTTGGGTGATGCAGTTCTTACCAGATTACCTCTCTTGCTATACCTATCATGCCCCACTACCGCCTTCCCTTTTATGAATTTAGAACTTAATATCTACACTAACCATGTCATGCTCCCATATAACTTTCAACTTTCCTGGCCCAGTGGTTCTTGAGAAGAAAATATTAAAAGATTTGTTCCTGGCGCAGTGGTTCTTGAGAAGAAGATTTTTAAAGATTTGTTCAATATATTTCTATGTAAAACTTGGATTCCCTATTGTGGCCCCGCCCTACCCCCCGGAGTTATGATTTTAACCATTTAATATCTACACTACCCAAGGAATATTGCTCCAAAATAAGATTCAGCTTTCCTGGCCCAGTGGTTCTTGAGAAGAAGATTTTTAAAGATTTGTTAAATATATATATCTATGTAAAACTTGGATTCCCTATTGTGGCCCCGCCCTACCCCCGACGTCATGATTTTAACCATTACATATCTACACTACCTAAGGATGCTTCCATATAAATTTCAGCTTTCCTGGCCCAGTGGTTCTTGAGAAAAAGATTTTTAAAGATTTGTTCTATATATTTCTATGTAAAACTTTGATTCCCTATTGTGGCCCCGCCCTACCCCCGGGCGTCATGATTTTAAACATTTAATATCTACACTACCCAAGGATGCTTCCATAAAACTTTCAGCTTTCCTGACCCAGTGGTTCTTGAGAAAAAGATTTTTAAAGGTTTGTTCAATATATTTCTATGTAAAACTTGGATTCCCTATTGTGGCCCCGCCCTACCCCTGGGCGTCATGATTTTAACCATTTAATATCTACACCACCCAAGGATGCTCCTAAATAAGTTTCAGCTTTCCTGGCCCAGTGGTTCTTGAGAAGAAGATTTTTAAAGATTTGTTCCAATATATTTCTATGTAAAACTTGGATTCCCTATTGTGGTCCCGCCTTACCCCCGGGAGTCATGATTTTAACCATTTAATATCTACACTACCCAAGAATGCTTCGATATAAGTTTCAGCTTTTCTAGCCCAGTGGTTCTTGAGAAGAAGAATTTTAAAGATTTGTTCTATATATATCTATGTAAAACTTGGATTCCCTATTGTGGCCCCGCCCTACCCCCCGGCGTCATGATTTTAATCATTTAATATCTACTCTACCTAAGGATGCTTCCACATAAGTTTCAGTTTTCCTGGCCCAGTGGTTCTTGAGAAAAAGATTTTTAAAGATTTGTTCTATATATATCTATGTAAAACTTGGATTCCCTACTGTGGCCCCGCCCTACCCCCAGGCGTCATGATTTTAATCATTTAATATCTACTCTACCTAAGGATGCTTCCAAATAAGTTTCAGCTTTCCTGGCCCAGTGGTTCTTGAGAAGAAGATTTTTAAAGATTTGTTCAATATATTTCTATGTAAAATTTGGATTCCCTATTGTGGCCCCGCTCAACCCCCGGGGGTCATGATTTTTACAATTTAATATTTACACTACCCAAGGATGCTTCCACATAAATTTGAGCTTTCCTGGCCCAGTGGTTCTTGAGAAGAAGATTTTTAGTGACCCCACCCTTTTTTTGTCTTTTCTTGATTATCTCCCTTTGTAAGGGGACTTCACCCCTCATTTTAACAATTTAAACTCCCCTTCACCTAAGGATGCTTTGTACCAAGTTTGGTTAAAATTGGTCCATTGGTTCTTGAGAAGAAGTTGAAAATGTGAAAAAGTTTACAGACGGATGGACGGATAGACAGACAGACAGACCGACAGACAGACAGACAGACGGACGGATGGACGGACGATGGACAAAATGTAATCAGAAAAGCTCACTTGAGCCTTCGGCTCAGGTGAGCTAAAAATGACGTTATTTGTCGACGATACATTGAAAATCAAGTCAAGATCTTTTCTCTCTCTTCTGTTTTGATTTGGAGTTGATAATAATAAAAAAGAATTGATTAATACCCATTGAAAATAACTTTTTCAGGATCGAAATTCTGAGAAAAAAAATCATTTATAAATAGTGATGTCAAAATTGTCAATAATTGATATTCGAATATTCGATAGTAGTATTCGAATATATTCGAATATTCGATCAAATAAATACATCTTGCCTTAAAATATGACTGTATATATCTTCACTCTCTTGTAAAGCAATATACCTTTTATATCATTATTTTGGAATAAAATTTCATGTAGAGTTTTGTAAATGCACTATGATTATATTCTTTAAAAATTTTACAGAATAAATGTAGAGTTAACATCCATAATATATAAATAAACAAAATTTCCCACGAAAATTCAAAAGATTCTTTTAATAAGTTCCAGATCAATTAATTGTCTTACCAAAGTGTACACTGATAACCCTACAGATTTATACCACACAGAACAATTATCTAATGGAGAGACATTAAAAGCAATTACTTTTAGCTAATTGATTTCCTGATAATGATTTTAAATTATGTATACATAAATAAGGGATGTTTGTTACTTTCAAAATGTGTCCTTTCAACAATACAAACTAATTCTAAGTACTGGATACTGTTTTACATCTAATTAAAAGATCAAATAAATAATTTAAATTATTTTAATGAACACACTCTTCACACCTTTAAGGTAATTCAAGAGGAGTGTCTTTCAATTTTGTTTTAATTAAAATCTTTTTGTTGGTCAATGATAAGAATTTGATTCAATTTTTGATAAAGCTTCAGTTTTTACCAGATTTTTTTTCTTTTTGATGTTTGTATACTTTAAATCCGAATATTCGAATCATAATTTTATATTCGAATATCAACTCATCGAATGAATATTCGAATATTCGAATATTCGTTGACATCCCTAATTATAAATCTACGTCAAATGTACAGATGAACTTTGGAAAATTTATTAATGATCTCCATAATATCATGGTGTACATATACAGTGTACAAATACAACAATGATCGATTCTATTACTGTATTGGAATATACAAGGGGCGGGGTTACTGATTGGGAGACAAAAGCAGGATCTGCTTCACACATGAGTGAAAGCGAACGCCGGGTTTGCTCTAGCAGACCCAGAGCTGACCCCTAACAAACGCAAAGCAAACTCAAAGTGGACTCAAGGCGCACCAAGAGCGGTCTCAACATTTCTGATAGTGAACCCAAAGAGGACCCCGAGTGTACCCAAGAAACAAACTTGGGGTCCACTTCGGGTTCACTCTGGTATTAGGTTGTGTCCGGTCCATTCATGATTTTGTTTTTCTTAAGAAGATTTTTCCTATGTTAAAATTTGATCTCCCATAGTTGCCCCATCCTACCCCCACGGTTCATGATACAAACTTGAATCTAATCTACCTGAGGATGATTTCACTTCTGTTT
>PRKT01002888.1:0-11175 GCA_003671525.1 Saccostrea glomerata | reverse complement strand
GGACCGCAATTGGTTCCCATGTGAAATTACAATAGATTTTTGGAAGACCTGGTCTCCAAAATCCACAAAGATATTGTCAATCGGAAAGTCAAGCATCTTCTTGATGTCAACTTCAGAGTACTTGTGTGTGCAATCAGAATAATTTTTAACAAAATAATTTTGCAAATGACCGATGACCAGGTAAGTAAATTTACGAGTTCCATTTTTATTAAAGAAGCAGCTGTCAATGATATCAAAAAGCCTGGATTTTAATTTATCGTGGGGAATGGTTGTGTATAAAGTTGAGAAGTCGCAAGTTTTTAACCCGTTGATTTTGGAAAAATCTTGTGATTTCAAATTGTCCAAAAGATCTTTGGAATTTTTTAGTATCCACATTTGACTCACACCGCTTCTTGAATATATAGTTGCACAGTACTCTTGAAGTTTTTTCCTTCACCATTGTCAATATCTTGGTGAGGAGTAACGAAAAAGGTTTGATTGAACATTTACTGGAACTCTCAATGTATCTTTGTTTGTTAGGATCTTATGAAGTTTCGGAACCCAATATAAGGTAGTTCAAATTCATTTTGGCTCTGTGGAATATTAAAAATATTCAAAACTGACATATGATTTTAAAGAATTTCTTCCATAGAAAGGGTAGTATAAGTATAAGTAGGATTACCACTTGTAGAACTAAATCCAAGTTCTTCTAGAATACAATTTATATAATGAGCCTTTAAAAAGAAGACAATGTTGTTACTTGCTTTGTCGGCAGGGACCATTACGCACTGATCATGTGATCTATATAATTCTTTTTTCACTTCTGGTTTATTGAACACATGAGGATAGATGGTTTTCATATTGACCCTCAATCTTTTAAAACGTGACTTTAACATGGATCTTATACATTAAATCCATTCTAACAAGGTGTCAACATCTTTTTTGTCATATTTGGCCTAATTTTCAACAGAATCCATAATATTAATGAAATTCTGACTTTTTAAAATAATACCAATCCCATTTCAACCAAAGTTTTTAATCAGTCTATCTTAGAAATTAAATCTGACCCTAACAAAAAAAAAACCTACAGTTATCTATAGTTTGCCATAGTTTTAACATAGTTAACACTTTGAAACTTTGATTTACTATAATGATAACTTTGACATTTTGATTTTCTATGGTGATAACTACGAAGACTTGGATTTACCAAGGTGATCACCATGGAAACTTTGATTTACTTTGGAAATACTTTGATTTAATTCTAAAATAATATCACATAATTTTATTGGATTCCTGAACTTAATTGAAAAAAATATATATTGTTATACCGTTTGATAAGAATATTTGTTCTTTTAAGTAGGTCAAACTCTTAGGTTAAGTTCAAAATGAAAAAAAAATTTTTTTAAATACATTGGAAGGTCTTGTCACAGTGACTCTCATATGAAATATATAGGAATGCCATATCAACAACCATTGAAAGTTATAATCAAGGTTAAAGGCCTAAAATATTTGGTAAAGGTGGGTTAAACTCCATGGTCAAGGACAGGAGGTTAGATGTGATGGTAACTGAAGAAAGGACTTGCCAAACCTTTGAACTATGAAAACCATAATATTCCCACCCACACAATTGTTATAGCCAATGTTAAAGCTTTTGTAGACAAACAAACAAAAAAGTTGCTAGATAGACAAACAACAGATAAAAAGAATGACGACCAGAGCAAAAACTATAAACCTCCAAATTTTCTATAACGGGGGACAAAAAATTGCGTAACTGGGGCGTGTTATATGCCTTTCCTATCTTGTTTTGAATATATAAGATAGGGAATATTTTTTCCTAACATAAGCTTTGAAAACGTATAACTAAGGATACGAAATTTAAAACGTACTATGGATTAATATATTTTAGGTGTTAATTGAGGGACTGTTTTGTATGCTTCTAAATAAGTAAATCTTATTCATTATTAAGATTACCATAAAGCGTACATCAGTTCATCAAAGAACGCAATTTTTCATTTTAAACATTTTTGCATCAATATCAAAGAATTTTAGATGTTTATTATTATTTTTTTTGTGAATACGCGTATCTTCTAGATGCGAAATATGTTATCTAACAGATTTTCAAAATTCTTTCTCCCTTAAAGGTACTTGGACACAGATTTGAAGTTAATATTTTCTCATTTTTTCTGTATAATATCACGAATTATATATTTTAATAGCATTTCACACAAAAATTAATTAAAAATCTTTTTTCATTTAAAAGTTATTAAAACTTTAAATTTTTTGGCGGGTTTGATTGACACATCCTTGCACTTTCACAAATTTTAACTTTATTCTTAATCCTTAGGAAAAGTGGCAATCCTGATGTGTATTAATGAGAAATATTAAAACTTAAATCAAGAAGAATAATTTTATTCAGAGTAGAAATGTTTGAAAGCAGAACTACTTCACAAGTAACGTCATTCCGTTATGTATAGAGTTTTGCGAATCGATCACACTCGTGTTATGTACACAGGTTTTTGTAAACATGTAATTGTTTGGTGTTTACGATTCATCGGGTGCGTTAAATCGCCAAAGTCTGTTTACCACATTCGCACGGACTGACAATATATTGTGTGTTTGTTTTGCTTTAGTACTTGTCTACTCTGAATTTTCTGGATTATAGTATTAATAGTTTTCATTAATACACATCAGGATTGCCACTTTTCCTAAGGATTAAGAATAAAGTTGAAGTTTGTGAAAGTGCAATGATGTGTCAATCAAACCCGCCAAAAAAATTAAAGTTTTAATAACTTTTAAATGAAATAAGAATTTTAATTAATTTTTGTGTGAAATGCTATTAAAATATATAAGTTGTAATATCATAGAGAAAATATTAACTTCAAATCCGTGTCCAAGTACCTTTAAGGTTCGCCTAATGATAAATATCAAATCTCTGTGACTTTGAAACATTGAACAATAGTGTATATTATCTTATTAAAAGTTGTGTCTTCAGAAGGTGAGGTCAAAATCTTATATATCTTTAAAATATGTGATTTTTTTGCATAGTGAAAATAAACAGTAGTTTAAATTACAGTTTTAAGCCATCTGTGTGTAATTAAAGACACCTATGTTATCTGTCTCATGACATTATGACAGATTAATATTTTTTACGATGACTTTAAAAAAATGTTGTGAAGTTTCAGATAATGTTCTCTTGTCTATGTCTTTTAATCTTTCACTTTGCCAAAAGAAAAATAGTTTTATATAAAAAAATATTTAGGTCATGATACTGGCAGAAAGACACAAAACACCACGAGAAGTACATTTATCATAATTTATGTTAAATACAGTGTTACTAATCCTACTGTTTGAAGTAAACGTTTAAATAAAAAAAAACACATTTTATCCAATGCAGTGTATGTATCATTTTATCTCTGTTCGACTAACTAAAATTCCATGTTCCATACACATAAGATGATAGGGAAAAATATACGAAATACTGAATTACGCGTACGATACAAATATTTCATTAATCTTTCTAATGGTAAGCTGAAATAAACAAAATTACAATAAAGCTTACGTAAGAGATTTTCGTATAAAAGAGTAACATTAAAGCAAAATTAAGCCTACCCAGTATGATTTTATTCAGAAAATTACTTTCAAGCAGTAAAGTGAGTGCTGTAAAAATATTTAAAAGGATGTTTCAATATAGAGTTTTGTAAAATACATTCAAATGTCAGGATTGAAATAAAGAAAATCCGAAGTGAGGCGAAATGTAAGGAAATCTTTGAATATATTACATATACAACAGCTGACCTTTCAGCTTTCAACAAAATCTGTAAAAAAATATTTTTTAGAAATACTATAGGTGATAAAAAGTTCGCAACCTATCTCTATATATATACAAAACCACAATGCAGATCAGAATGAAATTTGGCACAAATAGAGCCATACATATGTTCTATAAAAAGCATATGTAATAAAACGTTTTGTTCCATGTGTGTGACATTACAATGTGAAAAAGACGTCATTATGTTAGTCACTTTTGACAAAAAATGGTCGTATTCGAGAACGGAACGGCTGTAAAGTTTAAAGAATATCTTAGAAATACTTTTGAAGAAGTTTATAATAATTTGTACACGGTTTATAAAGTCGAAGGACTTGCCAGAAGTTGTAATTAATTGGATTGATTTTTTAAGTGAGGGAAGGGAGATGTTAAAAAACAAAGATTTTTGTTGTGTCGCCCACTGAAACTAAGCTGGGGAAGAGATGTGTCCTTTGCTAATCAATTTGATATGAAAGATCGCTAACTTACAGTTTGTAAAATAGTTGAATATCTTTATAATGATATGACTAGTGAATCCCTAAACAGGTCTGGACGATTTCTAAATATGGAAGTGAAGAACGATAACCGTGAATTGCTATTAATACACAGAATAAACAAGGCACTAATCCTTCTGACCAATCAGATAACAGCATTTAGACAAACCCATGATAAAATAAATAAAACACGTGGTTTTTAAGTTTTTTGCTTAAAAGATTTTTTTAGAATATAATTTTTGTGAACTTTAAGCGCATTTGGGAATAATATAATATTTATGACCATTCTACCGTGAACAAACACGACTTGAAAGCTTAGAATACGTTTTAAGTGGGATAAAAAAAAAATCTGTCACTAGGAGGTAGCAATCCTAAAAGTTTAACTTACGTTAAAAATTTGATATTAATACGGAAAATTTTTAGTTTTAATAGGCTGACATAAAAATCTTATCGAATATATTTTTTACAAAATAGTCCGTGCAGTTTCTGATATGCGAGGTAAGATATTGGGATAAAACGCATTCATGTGTAATTACAGGATTCTTTTTTCTCCACTTTATAAGCCTTTCCTTATACCCATTAAAAGTCTGCATCCTTATACCCATTTAAAGTCTGCATAGCTTATCATTCGGCGCTCATGAAACCCGTGATGATTTAAAACTACATGTGTATAGTCCATACGATAAACACTTGTGTGAGTTGATCTATAAACATGGAGTTAAGCTTTATCGATGAAAATCGGACGGATAAGCAAAATTATATTTACCAACATATGATATATTCTGGTAAGTGTTATAATTGAAATTGATAGGAACTTGCTGGTGCGATCTATACCTCCGTACTAAGCGATTACATTCAATCATACATTATTTTTTCTTTACCGGGATAAAAATATCAAGGTTGTTCACGGTAAATATGTGGGGAATACCTTATTCTTCAAAAGTTTTCATTTTAATTCTACAGATTTTTTGTTGAGAAAATCTTTTTGAGGAAAAAAACAAAAGCACGTGTTATCTTTTTGTTCTTTTTTTAAAATATGTTTTGGGGTGTGTAAAAATGCTGTTATCTGATTGGTCAGAAAAATAATTACGTTTACTTGATGTCCATTTATAGCAACTTTCGGTTATCGTTCCTGACTTCCATATTTAGAAATCGTCCAGACCTGCTAAAATATCCTTTACTTCAGACTTTACGAGTCAAAATTAGCAAGCACCGATCATTGAACGGAAAGTCAAATTTTAATTTTTATTTTCAAAAGCTTTTGGTATACACAAGATGTCTTACCAATTGCTAAAACAGAATTAAAAAATATTATGTACGCATTAAGATTTTAGTAAAAAATAAACAATTTCCTTAGCAACAGGTTCATAAATCCATGGTTTCTAAACGTGATAAGATAAGGTATTTTGATTACTTTATTTGTTAAAATATTGAATTACCTTATTCTCTTAAACTTGGAAAAACAAATTTTCTTTAGTGATATTGTTGCTATGACAACGGGAAAAAAGAAGATGGCATCAATGCTGATCAATTTTGGGGAAAAAAACTTCTGTTTGACATTATATACGCAAAATCTACAACCACCGCTGGCAAAATGAATGCTGTGCTCTTGTTAGGGCTTAACCTTATCTATATTTTATATCTATGAAATAAAATTTGTACGCAAGTTTAGTTGTAAAAAGTTACAAAAGGTTAAAATGTATAACAATCTGGCATTTATAAGCTTTTTTTTGAAAGGGTGTGGGTAAATATACAGTGTCCATTATATTTGTTATATTGGTCGAGGTATACTCATAATTTTACTATTGTTGATAAATAAATGCACATTCCATGTCCACTTATATTCCACAAGAACGCAACTTGGAAAGGGAGGAGTATATAGGGATCACCTTGTTCACCCATCCATATGTCTGTAAATTTTTACTAGTCCATGACATTCAATGAAGCGCCACTGAAATTTCATACTTGATATTAAGATTGCTTATGATCTGGAGATGTGTCAAAAACTTGACCCAATGTCATTTGGGGAAGTTCAAGGTCATTTGTAGAATAATAGTGCAATCTGTGCCCATTCTTTAACATTCTAATGAAAAGACTTGCAGTTTCAGGGATTATTTTTTAGCTGTGGGTTTGACATGTCCTTGACAAAAGTTCATTTGGACATGTTTGACCTTGACTCAAGGACATATAGCTTTTTCAAGGTCACCACAGTAAAAGTACACTATATTAGTTTGGTACATTTAGATATTTAACTTCTTATGTATATATATGTATATATATTTGCATTGGCAGAAAAGGTGTTAAAAATTAATGTTTGGAACTTTTTTGTATTAAAAAGCATTTCAAGCAATAGCAGAAGGGTGGGTATCGTCCCTCTCGAGAATTTTTGACTCATATGGAGACGTCAACGTATGCCGGTGAATGGCTTCAAATTTTGACCTTTACTCGGCAATAAAGGCCATTGAGCAGTGATGGATCTTTATCGTGCCAACACGCTGACACGGGGCCTCGGTTTTTAAGGTCTCATCCGAAGGAACCTCAACTTTCACTTCACAGTGCCGACCGCATGGCGAAGGAACAGTTGCTTCCAATTTTTATCGACTTACGTCAGTCGCGGCTGAGATCGAAACTCACAACCTCCCGCTCACAAAGCAAGCGCTCTTCCCTCACGACGGAGCGGTTTTTGTCATAGAATAAAGAAAAAAATAATGGTCTTACTATGCCTGAATGTGCACAGGGTACGGTTCTACGTCGGATGATAAAAAAAGGGTTTCATTAGAAAATACACGAGTTTTATTAAAAAAGTAAATTTTTTTAAGTAGATATGATTTGAATACAAATCTTCCTATTTCAAATCCACTATTTATTTTGTCGTCTTTAAAAATATCAAGGAATGCACAATTTTACTCAGTTTCCCAAGCATTCCAAATGGGAAAGTAGTGTAAACACCAGACGAAAAATAGCGAGGTTGGATGACCTTATGGCGCTCCAGAAAGCAGTGCAGTTTGATTTAAATGTTGAAATGACACCCAAGAGACGTTAAATGAATATAGAAGAAAAAAACATCAAAACATCACCGGATCTTTATTATACAAATAAAATGGGAGTTTTTTTCGTGAAACCTTTTCTGATCGAATCCTAGAGTAGAACAAAACATACTGACAAATGCTAAAGTATTAACGAATACACTGTCAGTGTCGACTGTCGTCATAATATTGCAGGTTTCGTTTAATGTTAGTGAGAACACTGTCTGTATCTTACTAATAAATCTCAAAAAGATCCCCCGTGTTTACCAAATTGCTTCCTCAACTGTTTATAGAGGAATAACGGGAAACGCAATTATGTGCTTCAATAAAATTTCTATATTTAAGGTCTTCAATCCCTAATAGGAAGAAATTCAATGAAATTGAAGACATAACAGATATGTAGGCATTGAATCCTCAGTTTATTTAGACATACTTCCCATTTATTACCATAAGTATGTTTAGTGGGATGTGTCCTAATTCATGACCTTGAATTTTGGTAAGAGTTACCTCCCCTTTTTTAATTAATAAAAAAAAATCAATTAAAAAAAATTTAGCTGGTAAAAATTTTTTTTTCAATTATCATTCTATTTATAATATTTCAATGCATCTTTCCACCACAGGATTTATTGATATTCAAATTATTTGAATTTTTATTTTGAAAAAACGCTTTTTCCCATAGACTTCAATGCAATCTTTGTTAATTAACTACTGCTTAATTAATGAACTTTTTGAAAATTTCTCGTGGGCAATCCTTTAACACTATAAAATGCTTTAATATAATTTCAGAGTATTGTGTACTTGACGAACATTTAAGGGTACAGAATTTGGTACCATTAGGGATTGAAAACCTTAAGTGGACTTATCCAACTTTATTTACATCAAAGAAAAAAAAGTGACGTTGTTTCAGACACTTGAACGTTATTATCCTTGCGTGGACTAGCAAGACTACAAATGACGTACATTTTCATTATTTCATTATTTATACACATACCTATTTGAAATTTGTTATACTTTGTGTAACAGAAGGAAAATGACTTTCCTGGACCTTTTCCAGAATTTGTTTATAAATGACTCAGAGGACACAGTTAAGTTTATTGCAAATATCATAAATACCTAACTGTTGATTTACATAAGCTTAAGGCAGTAATAAATCAAGAATTACATCATGTATTAAGTACCAGTCCGTGTAAAAATCATGCAAAAGGTTATTCACTCAGGTTCTCAGAATTCAATGATTTTCCACACATTGATTTCTCTTGACCTTTGATTCATGTATGTAAAATAAAAAATTGTTGGAATACTATGGAAACCTGATCAAAGTATAATTTCCTTAGCAACCAGCCAATTTTTTTTATTTGAAGGCACTGAAAATCACTGACCTTTAAAGCCTGAAATGATATATAAAAACTTTAACAATAATTCTCATTTACTGGTATGTATGTTTTTGCATAATTTATGCCCTTTGCTTTAGGATTAGATTATATTTTGATAACATTTAACGAAAGAATCATCATAAATGATTCCACTTTAAGGTTAATGGAATGGTTAATTTAGATTAATTAAAATCGTACATGTTCATATTTAAAGCAAACATAGGTGCATGCACCAAAGTTCCGCAGAAGTATAATATAAAGACACTTTAAACTTATGTCATTTTCTATTCATCATACTACATCTTTGCCATTAGTTTAAAATATATTTTATTCATAGAAATGGATTGAACAGCAGGCATAACTGCCTATGATCATTCTCTCAACAGGTCAAGGTACAATTACAAGTACATGTAAACATTGAAAAAAAAAATGTATGAAGAGTAGATTATCAATTGGTACATAGTAAGAATGAGAGAGAGAGAGAGAGAGAGAGAGAGAGAGAGAGAGACAGAGACAGACAGACAGACAAAGAGACAGACAGACAGAGAGAGAGACACAGAGAGAGTAAAACAAATGAATTGAAAAAGAATAATTTAACAAATGAATAGGAAAAATAAAAATTATATAAAATATAAACAAAAAAAAGAAGAAAAAAAAAAACAAACAACATTATGTTTGAGCAATTGTTGTTGACCCAGAGTAGGAAGAATTCCCTAACAAAGCAGTTTACCTAAATATCGTATTTTGTTAAATTATTTTGACAATATAATTTAATAAGTATACAGGATAAAAAGTAGAATATATTTTTTACTATATTAAATATTGGCAACATGTCGTCTGTCACACATAAAACGGACACAGGGTGGTATTTCTGTGCAGCGCCGGGTTGCACATCCGACGATAGAAAGAGGGGCAAGTATGGTTTTATGTCGAGTGTGCAGTTTTATTCTTTTCCGTCCAAAAAGAAAGCCCCAACAGAGCGGAGAAAATGGTTAGAGCTTATAAGACGTGCCAACTTCAACCCGTCAAGAAAAGCTAGAATACCGTATAACGGGTATTTTCTGCGGTTGTCCAATTTTTGCGGAATTTTGCGGATAGGACAAATCCGCAAAAATTACAATCGCAAAATATTTAAAATATACCTTCAGGTATTTTATACATGCATGTATGATAAGTGGTGCGTCTAGAGACTCACACGTGGACCTGTCTTTGTTCGCGAGAAAATTCGGGTGACATCGACACTGATAGCTGCAAACAAAATATGACAGCTTTTTTTCTTTCTTATTTTCCACTTTCCAATTTTGTGTTTTGTCTTGAGACCGTGATTAATATTACGGCTTGTGTGTACAACATGGTTTGATTGTCTCGTAAAATTCATTCAAATCAGACGACTGACAGTTTTAGTTACGGAATCCATTATAATTACACCTCAATGCGTGTGACACGTGCGATTAGTTATAGTTACACTATAGATATTAATTGGTTAATGGTAAATACACTCGAAACAGTAACTAACTGACCCAAAATTTCCCCCCATATATATACCCGCTGGCCGATGCTCATAAGGAGCATCGCGTTCAAAACAAAAGAATTACGTAAAGGTCAAAATAACCGATCCTCGCGAGGAGCATCGAGTAGCTATATCTAAAAATAGTTATATAAACAATGGTTGACCGTTAAAGAATTATGTAAACAAAACAATTTTTACCCTAATTAAACTAAATTGCTACAACTCCCCCACGCTTAACTTTTGGCTCCGTTCAAAAGATAAAAATAATAATAATACATATAAACATCAATAAAAACATAATAAGTTATAAGTTGAATGTACATTTAAACATTACTTGAGACATTATTTACAGTCAAATATGTTCGGTTTTTTTTTTGTTTCACAATTGAGTAAAGTCTCCACACGCGAATCTTACATTTCCCTCCTCGAAATGTCTCGGAATCTCTGATAACACCTCCGAAGCTACACTCTCATAGTCTATGTCACTCGGAATTAAATCTTCGGAATACACCACGTGAGTGTCCCGGCTAACCTCCATCGTACCGTCAGGGTAATTCCTGGTTGTTTTGTTTAGGAGCAAGCACACAGTTGACTTTGTTACGGTTGAATTCTCGCGCACTGTATCACTATGATCACTACTATGTTCACTACTCGTGTCTCTGAATTCCACGTTCCTTTCGTCAGTTAGATCCTCCTCAATTTGGTCTTCTTCGTCACTCGCGGTCACTACAGTTCGCTCGTCTTCGAGTTCACAAAAATCCAACAGGTCATCGGCCTGATCTCCAAAATCACTCGTATTAACGGAAATAATTTCTAAGTCTTCCATCAGATCACAGCTTTGGGGCGTCTCCTCCATACGAATGACCTCATCTTCGTCAGAAGAGATATCCTCGTACAGATCACTCAACACATATAGAGGCTTCTTTGACGAATGATAGAAGTCTCTGTTACACGTAACGCTGTCTCCTTGAGTCCGATTCATCTCTTC
>PRKT01002887.1:0-11179 GCA_003671525.1 Saccostrea glomerata | reverse complement strand
AATGATAACATACCATCATATAATGATAAAATACCATCATATAATGACAAAGTACAAGCATATAATGACAAAATACCATCATATAAATGAAAAAGTACCAGCATATAATGACAAAATACCATCATATAATGACAAAGTACCAGCATATAATGACAAAATACCATCATATAATGACAAAGTACCAGCATATAATGACAAAATACCATCATATAATGACAAAGTACCAGCATATGATGACAAAATACCATCATATAATGACAAAGTACCAGCATATAATGACAAAATACCATTGATTCATATAATGACAAAGTACCAGCATATAACGCAAGTTCTGCACATAAGGCAGTTACGGCGTTCCATATAAAACTTTGATTCCGCATTATGATTAACAGCTACAAAACGTTGAAAACATAAAAAAATATTGTTAAAATTTTATTAGCGAGCGCAGCGAGGGTCGCGAAGCGACGCTCGTCACTGCGAGCTCTTAAAGCAACCCCTGTGCGAAGAGAAAATTCCGACTACTGTACATTTATTCTATAGAATTTTCTGATGCAGTTATTTGGACGCACAATGCGTCACTTGTTTTAGCTACGTTCTCGCGAGAATAACGGCAAATGTTTAACAAAAAGTTTACTCGCCTTGATTGAATGGATACATATTGAAAATAAATAGTAAACGAAACGTTCTTCTCTCAGCACTGTTCAGATTTTTTTTTTTTTGGATATGCAACTTACATACGACGTCATGTGAGGTCAGAGTCTAGACACACCAAATGTCACGTGCGGTTTGACGAGCCCGATCTAAAATTTAATTAAAACCATAGAAGAGTTTGCGCTCGATCTAACGGTCGCACTGTCATCATATTTAAAATGCAATATTTTGATTCCTGTTGAGAGGGCAACTTCCGGTAATGGAAAGCAAATCATTCAACCCTTGAATAACTGAGTTGGCAAAGTAAAAGATGTCCTAACTTTTTTGATACATAGTTATATCCCGTATAAAATTTTCTATTGATTGTGAGTATATTCAAAACCGGGGTTCCATCCAAGAATTTCCATTTCTTGCTTTCCTTCACTCCTGCACATCTTTCTGGATAATCTTTATAAATGCAAAGGGTCCTAAGAGTTAAAATTATGCTTGCAATACAGAATATATGTTTATATGAAACTTTTCAAACGTGATATGCTACCACTTATTATATTTATTAATTAAATGTTACTGTTGGTCATCCAGATCAATTGTAAATGAAAGTGTACCAAAACTAGTTTGAATTTAAATAAAACTTTACTTAAAAATTCTCGTGATTGACTCATAAAGCTCAAACGATTGACGCATAAAAGAACGTGTTCTATTTATAAATACAAGTTTATCGAGTCAGCAACATAATAGACATGCAAAAATGGTTTGATGCATTTTTACCGGTACTTTCTTTTGAGGCCTTTATTTCTTTCTGCTAAAAGAATCATACTCAATTTCTTTGGTGACGACACAAAAAAGTAGAAATGTCAAAGAATAGTAGACTATTCCTCCATCAGCCGAATGGATTGATAATCGAATAATAAAACGACATTCAAATATTTAGCAAATGCAGGAAAAGAAGGTGACGAAAAAATCTTAACTAAAATTGATAAAGCGTCATTCCTGAAACCATTATAGTTTCTGCACTCGGAAAAATAAGAACTTAAAAACAGTCATAATATATCAATAAATTTCCACATAGTATATATGAAAAGTATAGTAATTACATACCACAATAAGTATTTTTTAAAAAAACGGACCTTTTTTGGTATTTTAGTTTTTAAGCAGCGCTATACTTGATTAAAAAAAAAAATTAATTCGACTTGTGTCAATTATAAATTTCTTTTTGACCTATAAGAATTCTAAAGGAATACACCATTGCCGCGAAGTGTTGAAATCTTACATTTCAGATGAAGTTTTGAAAACCTGGGTAATCAATAATTGAACAGCAGTATTTAACAATATTTCCTGACTTATGGATAGTTTGTGATTACCTTCTCCTTTTCAAATTTATTGAAATAAGCTTTAAAAACACAGTGCTGAAATTTTGTCAGGTACTAGAATGAAAGAATGTACAGCCCAATTTATTAAATCATATTTCAGTAGAATCCATACCTACTTTAGATTCCTCTGAATATCGGTATGCAATACACTGTTTAGGCATTTGATGTTACTTTTCACATAAAATTACAAAGGTACTTGATCTATCAATATGCTATCAATGAGATTTTTTTTTAAATTTCTGAATGGTCAACTATCGTTCGAAGAATGAAATAGAATGCTCGATAAAAAAAATAAATATTTTGACATCCCTGCCAAAAACTTTGCAAATTTGCAATACATAAAGATCAAGAATTATCAGAGCCTTCATTCCATACTTCATTTGATTTCAGTTTTGATTAAAAAAAAGACCAAGAAAGCAATTTCTTTGGATGTTTTAAATTTAGATAAAAAAAACTATAACTGTCTGCAAAAGTACATGTTTATTCTGATTGAGTATTTTGTGTTGCAATTAGAAGAGGGAACTCTTTTTCAAGCCTATCGTATGGCAGAGCTCTGGTATTTGGTTGTCATTCCAGACAGCTCAGTTGCTATTATTCAACTTAATAATGTAAGTTCATTTCGCTTAAGTCGGTAAGTAAAATAGGAAACATATCTCTTCAGTAGCTCTTTATGACTAATGTCGTATAAATCTAAATTTTGTAGATGCAACCCCCGTTCACACATACACGCCAATTCCAATACGATCAAAACTTCGTCGAAAACGTGGTAAATCGCACGAAAAACAAAGCTCTAGGTTCTTGCCACGATTATTTTGACTATGCTCTAAACAAGCATAGCGGGATAGTTGCCAACAAGAATCGGGTTAAAGTCGTAAAAAGAGCGTAGTGGAAGGGCTGTAATCGTACAAGCAGCGCGGAAGGATCGTGGAGAGATCATGATCATAGTAAAAGCGCAGTAAAAGCGTGAGGAATTTACAAAGTACACTCCAACAACGCTTCCACTACGTTCTTACTACTTTCCCAATACCATCTTTCTACCTTCATGGCAATCCTTCGAGGATCCATAATGACCTAACGTCGATCATATCACGACCTTTCAGGCAGCAGTTTGTTTCTATGCTGCCGATACATGACCAAGGGGCATCTGTCAACTGCATGTAAAGGGTGAAACTATACAAGTACGTGACAATTATTTGCAGTTGAGACTTCAAACTTTACACATCTTGTTACAGTAACAATGGAAAATATCCCGTAAACCACGTGGTAAAGGCCGTGAAATAGCTGTGGTCGCAAGATATAAATGCATCATAGCCACAATTGCACTAGAAAAGTCTGCGGTTAAAAGATATATATACTAGTAAACATAATCTCCAAAATTGTATTTCAAGAGTAATATAGTCGTGATATGATCGGCAGCACCTTGGTGAAATCTTCATACAGTCATATTTCTTGGCAGCGTCGTGGTATGATCGATATTGAATGTCGTAGCGGTAGCAAAGCGAAAAAGCAGTAAAAACGGTCGCTGGTAAGCAACTGTCTGCCTAATATCTTCTTAGAAGCATGATAGCAGCGCGTTAGACGTAAGGGAATCGTAGTATGGTCGTGATGAAGACTATAATTTCCAAAATTGCTCGACTTAGACGCCGATCGCCTCCGATCCACGCCGATCCATTTTTTTCAGATCGTGGATCGAACCGGTTGATCATCGTAAAGTCACAGTTCTGTGTGAACAATGGGTTAAGGTATTGTGAAAGTCAAATACTTTTTTCTGTCGGTTACAACTTATCTTTGTAGTATACACTGAAATTCTAAGCAAAAAACTTTTGATGAGTAAAAAAGATACTAGAAATTTTAATATGTGTCAGCACAGAGGTGGAGTTACAAATCACATTCAATTGATAACGTTCAATGGCATTAAATAATATAAGTTGAACATTTTAATAAAAACAATGACACGCTGTTTAGTTTAATGTTTCATGATATATCTGTATAATTTTTAACAAATATATGAATGCCTCAAATTTCTTATCAAATCATCATCTGTTTTAATTACTAAGATATACATTTACAATTTCT
Organism: Saccostrea glomerata; assembly: GCA_003671525.1. Lineage (NCBI taxonomy): Eukaryota > Metazoa > Mollusca > Bivalvia > Ostreida > Ostreidae > Saccostrea > Saccostrea glomerata. Next base: position 7,082 of record PRKT01002887.1, on the reverse strand, counting down.
TCCTTTTAAAGATCACCAGAATATGGGATAACCAGGGTTCTCCATGAACCGTAAACGTGGTTGCCCCGCCACAATTAAATTTAAAAAAATTCAGGGCCATAGTTCCACAACAGTTAAAACATTAGTGCCACAGTAAGATCGTCGTTGTCAGTAAGATTAATATCATATATATATATATATATATATATATATATATATATATATATATATATATATATATATATATATATATATACACTTCTGATTCATTCATATATATATATATATATAAATCAAATAAACTTCTTAACCTTAAAATTATATACCGTTTTCAGTTTCTAATGGTAAACTGTAAATTACTCTAATAAGGGCTCATTGTTTGGCTTGCAAAATAAATTATCTGCTAGACTTTGCTGGACATATGAAGCCATTTTTTCACACAAAAGGATGATTACAAAGGATATTTTAAACATAAATTAGTTTATTCTTAAATACATCCACAATTAACCATGTCTCTAACATTACACTTGCAACGAGAGTCAAAACATCGTTTGTGTCTTATGTGTCTAATCAGAATTTTCTCTGTCGATCTTTAATGAACACTGCATGTGTGTATTTACCTTTTGAAAACAATCTTTTATTAAATTAGGCTTAATTACTTAAGACTTGTTATTACTGATACTTTTTCAGATTATATAAGCAATTACAACTGTATCTATTTATTTAGTTCCTATGTGTGTTTGGGAAGTAGACAGGGTGGGGGAGAGTTCACGGTTTATATTGTGGAAATAATTAAATTTTTGTTCTACACTACATTAAATCGATAAAAAATATTTTTATATCTATTATTCTTAAATTCCTCAAACATTTTGCAAAATAATTTATACTATTTGTATTTGAATATTAGTTTATAGGTGCTATGTGTTTTTTTCAATTTAATACAAGATGAAATGACCACGAATATTAGTACATCGTGCAATTCTTGAGCCACAGTTAAATTTGAAATGATGGAGAACCCTGGGATAACACAAAAGAACAAATTTTACACACATTATGAAATCTACTTGAAGGAGTGTCGTCATAAATTTTAAAGTCCGTAATATTTGAAAATCAAATGAACTAGGGAAATAAACGATAAATTTCACAAACATAATGACGTTTATTAGAAAAAAGTTCATCATAACAGTAAAAGTCGTATTCACTCCTTGCCGTCAAGTGATTTTCGCCAGGTTGGTTAGACTCACCAGCAAGACAGTGACCAGGCATCAGTGTACCGTCGTGGAACTTCCATTGGTTGTTGTTCTCCACTGCCTGAACCCACACATGGATAGGATCATTTCCTGTAAATTGACCTTAAAACAGAGTAAGGTGTATGAAAAAATAATCAACTCTAGAAAACCTTTAAACCATCAAGATGTATTGTATTCAATAACTTTAAGAGTAAAAAAAAATATCATAAATAAACTTATAAAATAAGTAAAATGAATTTTGTTGTATTCAGTTTAATTTCAATATTCAAGATTCCAGTAAAATAAAGCCATCAAACTTAATAAAAAAAAAGATAGGAAAATTGTAAAAATGTTGGGAAAGAAGAGGAAATAAGAAATCAATTAAATAAATGTTTTCAATGATATTTTCCTTAGACTCTATCACCGTTATTATGAATATCTAAAGGTTTTGAAAAACCTGATTGAGAATTGATATTGAACAAGTATATTCTTTAAATTCAAATGCTTTGTACATAAACCTACCTAAATGACTTTTTAAAATGTTGTATTTCTCCAAAGAATCGATTTTGATGAGATCACCGCCATTCTGTTTACAGTTTTCGACAGCATCAAGATAATTGTTACTAACTGGTGCATACATGAGGCAAATCTCAAAGAAAGTGAAGTTGTACGTGATATATCCTGCTGGACAGGGAGCTGTAAAAAGAAGTCAAACTATTTTTTTCCCGTTGTTACATGAAATATACCTTTTCTACCAGAATAATCCTTCTCCTTGGATGAAGTAAATTCGGGAATTTTTTCCCTTTTTTCGATGTCAAAACAGCAGAGAACATGTAATACAAAGAAAATTTAAGCTAATTTTATTTTTGAAGAATAAACAAAACTTAAGCAAGAGAGTAAAAGAAAATCAAAACACGTTGTTTGTAGCAATGACGCTGAAGTGTGTTCATTAACGATAACAATTACGGATGATTCACTTGATATGACATTGATTTCAGCACCATAAAGATAAGAGCGTGAAATTATGTTTCAGAGTGGCGCTTCTCGTGAAATTACGCGATAATTCATTCATTGCGTGTTTTGTTTAAAGAAATCTACAACACTGTAGTCAGATTATTAATAAAATATAGAAATGCTGGTACTGTTGAATCATTTTTATTTGTTGCGGTTTATGTTCGTGAGCAAGCAAAATTTCAATAGTTCGTGAAGATGTAATTTCTTGGATTTCTCGATCAAACAATAGATTTAATGAATCAATATATTTATAGAATAAACGATCCTGGAGATGCAAATTCATTGGAAAGGGTGACCTACAAAATCAGCGAACATTGGTACCCCTCGAACATTGATGATTTGACAGTGTTGTTTGGACATGAACTATTTGACGTCAACTCGTCTTTGCTGTTGTTGTTGGTTTGTTTATGAAAATTTTGCATTTTGAATATCACCTTTTCACCTTGTTCAAAAAAAAATTATAATTAAAAAAATATTTGTAAACAAGAGACTATGGGATTCGAACCACCGAAACAAGGATCATATTCTTATGCTGCAACGCTAGAGCTAGTAGACATTCAAACACTGCGCAGTAAGAAAATCACCAACCACATCGGTTTTAATACTTGACATTTTATAACTTTGGGTGGCAAAGGAAAACTAACTAAATATAAAGACAAAAATGGCATAGCTTGACTATCTTAAACTGTTCTCTTTTTTTATGCAGTTTTATATTTTGTTCTCTAAAAAATATCATAAAACTTGTTTTACTGGTAGATACACTATTGATATAAATGGGTTTTTTTTTCTTAGAAATGATTTAATTTTTAATTTGCATATAATTATTGCTACAAAAATTTGTAAAATAAAATTAGATATCTTACAAGGCATAAATGTTTTCCACTGTGTACCATATAAAAAAATTCCAGGGCGATCCTTACAGCACAAACAACTGTGATTTAACGAGTTTAGACTAAACATGTAAAATCTGTCCGTCTTCTGTAGACATGTTGCGAAGCATTTTAGAAGAGACGGAATATTATTATACTGAACACAAGACGAAGTTGGATACCTATTGTTCATCCATACACCATGACTTCTCCTAACACCGTCCTGTATGGTTGGTTTGCAAACCATAATTAGAATTATCCATTGAATCAAACATGACATTGGTGACATCTTTATAAATACACTTCTTATGTTGCGTATATGACTGAATTGAACCTCTCCTTCCTCCTTATTTGTTTATCTGTAATTTATTCAAGGGTTTATATAAAATATTTTATAGGCCAGAATGACATAATATTATAAAAAGTATTAAGTACGAAGAACTTAAATTTATCCTGTTGTTTGTGATGCTTTTAAGAAGACAAACTTAATATGCATTATCTTTCAATTGAAAACAAAGTATAGGTAGAGCGTTAACACAAACTTCAAAAGCAGTTCTGCAATCTACGGTTATTAATAACGCAATAAAATCTATATCTACCACAGATAGTTTTAAAAGGAATAAATGGTCAAAATCTTGAGGGAAGCAAAGGAAAGAGCTAAATCCACGAATGTGCTGAATCGGCCTGATGATTTTAGGAAAATTAAAGTGAGGGGAAGAAGAAAATTGTTTACGGAAATATTATCTTTAGGTATCAAACTTGAATAGTTTTCATTTGATGACGTCATATTTGTGCAAAAAACGTCTAAACACGTGAACTTTGCCACTTTTAAAATTTAGCATTTTTTCGTCTTTGAATCAAATTTTTGCTGTGGCCACACCCTTTGAACAAAATAAAATTCGCACCATTAAAAAGAAAATTAAAAAATAAACAAATAGAGTGTTATTTTATTTTGTTCGAGGGGTGTGGCCACGTCGAAATATTGAATTTTCGTTCGATTCAAATCTCTTCGCACCGACCACCAATGTGGAAATAATGTGGGTTTACCCATATTAATTAAAATTAAACAAGATTCTATGTTGTTTTTGTAAATTTTAATTCGTTTTTAAATGCAAAGATACCATTTATTGTGTTATTTTATATTGTGGTGCAAAAAAAAGTACGAAAATCTCTCGGAGTCTCTATAAGCATGACTGCATGAAGATGCAATAATGTTGACTCATTCCTAATCCAAGACTTTTTAGTCAAGCGCAGCTGGTCTAGGTTTAAATTATCGTTGATTATGCTGAAATATTTTTCAAAAATGGCTACTCTTTCCCCCAAATCTTATTTATTTTATTAACAATGTATTCATGTTTTATTTCCGTCTCCTCGTCTCCATGGTCACTATGTAATCAAAGGGAGATCACCCGAGAAATTTTTTGTCACCAAGTAGGTACTAGCCTTACCCTCAGGCTATTTTTTTTCATATGAAGACCTCACTCTCTCTTAGCTTCTCATTTTATGTCCAGGCTCTACCTCCCATAAGAATGTACTCTTCTATAAACTGGCTTGCTAATCTTGGCTGCCCTCTTTTCCTTAGACCTGAAGTTGAACAGGTTACATTTGAGAGGAGTAACTCAAAATAAAAAGAGATAAACAAGTAGCCTCCCTTTGACTTTTTTTCATTTTGCATGAAGGCGAGACTGGAATTTACCTACAACCATAAAGAGCTGTCCCTATCTCGGTACATGTAGTAAGTTATTCGTTTTTACAATGTACATTGTATTAGTCAAATAAGGCCGGGCCATCACAAAAATAACACGATCAAAAATCAATATATTTTTGCAAATTGTTTATTTCAATCGATCATTTGAATTTTCAACTCTTCTTTTCTAGGTTCAATACTTCGTTAGGCCTACATATGTTATAAACTCTCGGATCGGAAAATATTTCTAATAATAAACTTTTTAAAATTAAGCGGTCTTCTTGAAATGCCAACAGCAGTTTCTGAAATGCATGTTGGTTTTGGATAGGGCCTGTGGCTTTGTGCGCTTGTATCTTGACTCAGCCAAACGAAAATCATTTTTATCATTTATGAACCCAGTCGATGCAGACTTCACGACATACACAATTTGTGTTTTGTAAAGGGGTAAAACAATGATTTTCAGTTTATGTATACATCCTGGTAGTTGCTACCGATGTAATTGTTTATGTTAAAAATATATTCTAGGCTTATAGGTCAGCAGGGGGGGGGGTGTTCGGATCCCCACAATATCACTCATATTAAATGTATGACAAATCATTATTGATGTGTGATAAATAACAATGCAGATAACTTTAATACTTGTTTATAAGACAATAATATATGCAATTAATATGCCAATAAAGATACTACAGTGATACAGTAATAAAAAGAAATCAATAATTGAATTACACTTTCATTTATTTTTAAAAATCTGTATGATAAAAAATTAAAATTAGAACATTACTGATGTTTCGAGACTTTGTCATTGAATTAATTCATTATACCGGTATGTCCCAAATGTATTATCATAAACGGATTGAACTGGTAATTTTACCTGTCTGTCATTTTTGTTTTCTTGAAATATAACATCAAAGATAGGGCATTTGTCTCTGATTCATTCAACATGGTATCAGGGGGTTGGTGGGTGGTGGTGGTGGTGGTATGATAATGTAATATGTTGCTTGACGTGTGGTCTATAACTATATGCTGGAGCTTTAATTGACGTAATTACATTTTTTCTTCTCTTTGCATTTATTATGTTATTATGCTGCCCGTCCTCACGATGTGCAACATGGTTAGCCGAAATCATAAAGGACACGATCCAAGTTTATTATCGTTAGAATGTGCATTTGATAATTTAGGCGTTTTTTTGTTATTGCCTTGATGAAATAATTTTTTATTGATAAAACATAAAAGTCATAAATAAAAAAAATTAAAAAGTCGCTACATACTTTGTCTTAATGATATGGTTATGATCGAGGTTTGCATATATTTTGAAAGAACATCGGCGTTGTCACATGACAAAGATTCATGATATTAGCACGTGAAGTTAATTTCGTTTATTATACATCTAGTGAATTTTCCCTATATAAAATTAAGTGATTAGATCTGAACAATTCCATAGAAATCGTTGTGAATCAGCTTATCCCCGTGCGTTAGTATTTTTTTTAGCTAATTCCTCCGTCGAAAGCAAGTCATGCTGATTCGCGCCGGTAAACTCGCCCAAACTTCAAAAACCTATGTCGTGGGGGAGGGAAGTCGATGACTTTTAATGCTTCACAACCTTTGACTTTTTTATACCATTTTCATACAACTTCGCGTTTACCAGGGGGGTCTGCGTTTTCCGAGGGGGGTCCAAGTAAACTTTTTTCTTGCTTTTGTATATAATTTTAATAACCTTGCAGTAAATAGATATTCTTTTTTTTTTGTTTAAAAAAAAAGTGACCCCCCTATTTCAACACGCACATGGCACATGTTGCAGTGTATTCAAAGAAGGAAAAGTGTAGATTTTTTTTTAAAAAGTGGTACTGTCAGAGAGAAGTTTGATAAAATTTTTCACTTTGATTGTATAATGTTTTTATAGTTCATTTGTGGATTTATTTCAATTAAGTAATTAACATTAAATAATTGGTTTACGTACCATTTCCGTTTATCCATCTTCTCAAGCCCTTAGCTAGCGAAGATGGTGGTTATCTTTTATAATTTTAATACTTTGGAAATCTTGTGTTTCGTTTCATTCTTCTTTTTTTAAAGAAAAAGATAATTTTTGCAGCCGATTTGATGCTTTGAAGGCACGTAGAAACCTCCCCCACAAAAGAGGATTTTCGAGTTTGAGCAATTTTCTTTTTTTTTGGTCAACCTTTACAGGTAAGTGAATGGAAAATTTCTCTGGCTGCCACCCCCCCCCCCTTTCAAAAACGGTGCTACGTGCCTGCTTTGCATCATTTTTGTTTAAACGTCTGAGTAGTATAAGGCGTCTAGATG
>PRKT01002884.1:0-11206 GCA_003671525.1 Saccostrea glomerata | reverse complement strand
AAAGATAATGAACACTTTTTTTATGGATTGTACAGCATATAGCATTCAAAGAACAAACTAAGAAAAAACCTTAAATGAGCTTGATATACCTTATGATCTAAAAAGTCTTTTACAAGTGTGTTCGATGTATTCGTTCAAAACAAACCTCAATATTAAAAAAAAAACTTACATGAAATATTTCAAGTTAACAAGGACAAACAACAAATATCTCCGATTTATGTGGAAAGACCAATACAGTAGCTGTCCCCTACTTGCAAAATATGAGAAATAAAATTCCGACATTACACAACTTGGCACAAATAGCTTTGCATGGACATATAGTCCTTGAAACGTTCTACTTTCGATTTACCGTTCGTTCAGCGTGCGTTCACCGTTCGCCCTCCGTCCACAGTTTTGCTTTCACCGTGCACTAGCGTTCACCGTTCTCAAAACGTTCACCGTTCGCTCTTCGTTCCGTTTACTTTGCATTCACCTTGTGTTCATCGTTCACTTATCATCCAGTCTTCAGTGGCATTCGAAACTGTGAAGTGATGGAACTTATCTTTTTTGATGGCAAGGATTTACACGCTTTTTTATTAGATAATTAGGATATCATGTTTGAAGAATAATTATTACATAGCAAAAATTATGGATGATATTTCTATTTCTATTATTGTAACTAGGCTGCTTCCTTAACTATGAAATTTCCAAGAAAATATTACATTAAGTAGTTACATGTTTGTATAGAATGATGTTAAAATATTAAATTTAAAGAGGGCAATATACAAATGTTTCACGCACAGCAACATTTTGTTGCAATGCAAAAGACGACAAATCATTCATGGATGGATATTATTCCAAGTCTTTTACAAGACAACAATACACCAAAAAAAATTTATTACACACATTTATGAAAAGAAATGCTCAAATCATTAGAACTACACTTAGGTCTGAGAAAATTACAGTACTGCAGATATTCAGTTAATTAAATATCTCGAGAGCTAGTTAAACTAATAGCGTGATTTTAAATTAAAGAAAATACCAACTGTACATTATTTTTTTGTAGTTTTCCTTAAATCTTTCATTAGAGAGGGGAAATTCCTTCATTCACCGTACCTAAATATATGTTTGCCATTCAGTATAATTAAGAGCCCCCATCCCCCGGGGTCTTTTCTCCCGAAATTTAATTCTTTGTATATTCAATTTAATAAATATGTAATGTGTATTGTAACACAAGTAAATCAGTCTTGTAAAACAAACATAAAAACATTGTTTAAACAATAGTATTGCAAAATATACATGAGCCTACAGTAGTATTTTAAATTGGCAAGGAACATGTTTCAAATTCAATTTCAAACTTATTTACTAAGTATATAATCCCATTATTTATTTTTCTTCCTGCAGGAATGCATAAATCAGATCTAGTAATGATAGGGAAAAATATTTAAAATTCTTGGAAACACCAAGTGACTCTTTTCCTTCGGCAGGCTCGGTGAAATAATGTTTCCACATCCCCACTATGTCGAATGAATTTAATTGTCAGGACAAGCACGTGGACTTCCTCTGAACCGTGTGAAGTTGTTAACGAAAAAAGCCGACCATTACTGTCAAATCGATCTGTTAATCTTAAAAAATTGATCATTGCTTTTACTGCTTGGAATATTTGGGAAAAATAATACGTATCGTTATTTGATACAACAGATATCCGAGAATTGAGTCTCTCTCTCTCTCTCTCTCTCTCTCTCTCTCTCTCTCTCTCTCTCTCTCTCTCTTTCTCGTACAGTTTTCTGTTCAATAAAAATATGACAGCACATTACGTATAAAGTTTAATTTGAAAATTTTATCTATCAATAATAATTGGAATACCTCTTTCCATCATCTTGTCCGAGTATAATTACGGCCAGGAAATACATGTCTACAGATACATGTAGAGGTAAGCTAATATTATCATCATAAAAGAATAGAAATTACACATATCTATAGAATATTCCGCATTAAAACTTTAAAATAATATTGTTTTTATGCAAAACGTTAAGAAACAATTGAAAATATAAAAAAAAATCCGTTATTTTACTCAGCATCGCCTTGACACGGAAATACATATTCATGTATGGTTGTTTCAACCAGGTACAATGTAATAAATAAAGAGACAGTCCGCCGAAAAAAAAACAGGCTTTGTTCCTACAATAAAGTCTAATGATGAGAGTTACTACAGTTAGAAGCTTTTTAGATGTAACTACTATAAATGAAATCTAAATATATAACGTGTATCAAAAGTTATTGTTATACCTTTAGAAATTTGTTCCTATACAATTCTATACGAAAAAAAGTCTAACATTTTTAATGTTTTGTTGAGCGGGCATAAAAAAATCGATGTTGGACCGCTGAGTGAGATGTTGGACCGCTCGGAGAGATGTTGGACCGCTTACGTCACAGAGTGGGCGGAGCTTAATCTCATTTTCATTCGCTGGTGTTAAACAGTGATAGATCTGGTGTTACATCACGGAATAAAGTACAAAATACATGTAAATAAAAAAAATAAAATGAAAGGTATAACAAAACATTTATTGACAGAGTTCTCGGGCAAAATGCGTTTTGTCGAACCCTCGAACCAACTATCTGCCTTCGGCCTAACGGCCTCAGGCAGACAGTTTGGTTCTTGGGTCCGACAAAACGCATGTTGCCCTCGAACTCAGTCAATAAATGTATAATGTAATTTATAGATGCGATATCATAATTCACGTGTTTGGCAGATTTAAACGACGATTTTGCAAAAAGTAAGGAATAACAAAATATAATTTTAAAGGTTGTGTCCGGTCGGTACTGTACCTGCTCTACTTATAATGAATTTGCCCTTGTGAGTTGACCAGTCGACATTTTTTGTTTACAATGGGGTGTTCCATATATTTTAAAAAACACTCATATGTACTTCTATGCTTCCATTGATCAAAAGTTCAATAATGAGTATAAATACTTCTATCCATCATTTAAACTTGATGCACTTGTTAATTAAACTAACATGCTCTGATCATTTTGACAATGATCTAGTCGATAGAGACTTTTACTCACAGACTATAGAGATTAATTCATTACAAAAATAATTTTATTTAAGGTCTTTAAAATTATCCTTATTATTTTATGCAATAAAATATAATTGAAATCTTTATAAGTATATGTTCAATTAATTAAAAATTCAATATACCCCTAACTTTCTCCATCGCTGATTTTTCTGGTCTCTGTTTCCATGAGAAAAAGAAGGAACTCCGTAAACTTTTGTAGTCATTTTCGTCTTTAAATCCCAAAATTGTCTGAAACAATTAATGTTTATCTTTCCATTAATTGATTATGTAGAAAATCTGAATCTTCGTTACAACTGAAATTAAATTCCACATGAAGGAATAAGGAAAATAAGTTAATACCGAAAATCAGCTTTCAGCTTTTTACATAGGTAATTCAAATAGAAAATGTCAGCATTCTGCGAAAATATTTCAATTTATCAGTTTCTTTCCCATCGCTATCCGAAGTTTAGGAAATCCACAGGTTTCTGTAATGGTTATAAGACGAAAACTGTCCATTATGTCAGATATTAGACGACCCGAGGCGCGTTAGCGCCGAGGAGAGTCTAATATCTGACATAATGGACAGTTTGAGGCTTATAACTTACTTAAAACATTTCACCATTGTCGAACACTTCCATTGTTAACTTATTGGACAGCTACAGGTAAGGTATCGTTCTGCTTGAATGACTACCTGGCACTGTTCATCAAGTTAGGCCAAAGAAAACCAGTTTTGGTTTTTTCCTGATTTTAGTAATTGTAGGAATCGTCGAGAGGTGTTTTATATCGATAAATATGAACATTAACTTTGTTTAGTCTTATTTGTCCGCATTGCGACATTTGTTATCTAAACTACGCATGCGTAAAAGTCAGTTCTACTAAATTCTTGACAATTTATTCATTTTACAACGCAACGACTACGGATGACGACGTGCATTTTGATTTTGAAAAAAAAACCCTCAGAATTGGGTGTTTAGACGATGCCATTTACCGATTACACCAAGATGCCTCAGTTCAAGTTTTTACTATGAAATCCGGAAATATATTCTAATGTTTCGGAGTTTCCCGTTAACAGGTAATTTTTGTAAAGCAATAGGATTTGAAGTATTTTAATCCTCCAACTGTTTAAGCATTATCTTTGAAATTGGGAGATTATTTCTGGTGTATTTTTTTTTAATGCAACACTTTCTCTTTTGTGTGCAGGTTTCGAACTCGGGAGGATTTTACCCCAGCCACTCCTTAAAACAACGACAGACACTCGCTCAAACGACGTGTGACTAGGTGCTCAAATGGTAATAAATCACTGAACGCAATTACAGATTCTATTGGAATTTCGTGAGCAAAATTTTGTGCTAAATGCGGAAAAATGGATATTTCAATAAACAAAAAGCCCAAAGTTGTGTTTAAGAAAACGCATTCTTCTGATTAATTCTTTGTGTCCATTGGATTTTATATTATGTTCCGTGAATCAAGCATTGGGAAATGAATCTATTATATAGCAATGAACGGTGAATTGAGGAACTTTATGATCGGAGCCACGGATGCGTCTACAATGATGAATCTGAGACATTCAATCCACTGGATTTTTTATGCTATTTCAATAGAATTTTTTGTGAAATACTAACATTTAACGCTAGCCTGCAGGTTGTTCATATTAAATTGTTAGATTTGTCATTGCCTTTTAAATGCTGTTTACTTATTTGTCTCGTTCTTTGTTCTCATTTTAACTTTACCTGTACCTGTCCAATAAGTTGAAACTTATTGGACACCTACAGTTAACTTATTGGACGGGGTGCAGGACAATAACAAATTTATTGAACCCGGTTTAACAAAAGATGACGTCACAGAAATGTTTTAAATACTGTTTTTTCACAACCCTTGATTGAAATATTTAAATGATCATCCTTTTTTTCTTAAAAGATTTTCTTATAAGATTTTCTTATAAGATATTTCATATTTAGAGATTGAATGACTATACATTTTAATACTTCTTTATTAGTATTTCAATTGGGGTGTTATTCATGCTATTCTATGTGATTATATTTCCCAGGTAAAACGTTTTCTGGTCACGAATAAAACATAAATAACTTTAAACATATAGGAGATACATCCTCCTATCTTTAGTTAAAACTTATGAAATTTATTCTGTCCATGTATCCCATTAAGTATTTTTTTCTTGAAAAATGCTTCGAGTCTGTATATCCTTGAACAATACAAACAAAACAATTGAAATCATGATTGAGCTTCATTCATAATCTTAAGATTGATGAAAAAATTACACTCAAATACAATGAAGTAAATATGATCAAATGCATTTTTGGTTAAATAAATTTCACTGGGTGAAAAGTCCAGTTTCTGCAGAACTGAAACTATATGGAAGCCTTGCTGAAACTTGGCGTTGAAGTTTCCTGTATGAATTCCACAATGCTGAAACTATATAAAAGTTTCAGCAAGTTTCTGTAGGGTTTCCATATACTGAAACCATTGGGTTTGTTTTCTAATAGTTTCTGCAAAACGGAAACCTATGTCAAATTTTAAAAAAAACGTCAATTTAATGATACTTTTAGTTTCGGTAGGTTTCAGTTTACGGAAATTATTGAATTCGATTCCATATGATTTCCGCATGCTGAAACAGAACTGAATTTTTTCTGTTATTTTTTTTAAAAGGATAGAAAAATCAACTCATACATATTTTTACTAAACACATGTACATGTATATTGATTTCGATCCCATATGGTTTCCGCATTCTGAAACCGAACTGAATCTTTATTTATTTATTTTTTTTTTGTCAAAAGGGTAGAAAAATTAACTCATATCGTCTTTTTATTTACTTACACGTTTTTCAAAAATAGTTTTATTCTTTAATATCTAACAGTTCATGTTCAGATTTTGACATGTGTCTCCTCTGTGGAAACTTACACAAACCGATAGTGATATCAGTGATAAGCACTTTATGCAAGGTTCTCGCTTCATATTAGATAATATTGTATTGCTTATTTCATTTTGTGCCAGGTTTCTAAAAATATTTTTTTTAAGAAAAAAAGTAATTCCTTTTCCTCTCAGAAGGATTTTTTCAACCCCTCGGGAACTGATTCTTTTCGTAGCATACATCATTTTCATAAAATATGTCTTCTGTAAGAGAATATTTCAAGGGTTATATGGGGATTCCTCTATCGACAAGTACGTTAAATGTTAATGTTTAAAAAGAAAATTGGTGTGTCTTCATGGTGCATGAAATACAGCTATAATATATCTCCGGCCTCGTGAATACATCTTATTCATTTAACAGCCCCTTAAAAATCTTATTCGTAAAATGGGCGTTTACAGCATAAAGAAATATTACACAAAATAAAATGTCCTGAAAATTTGATGTCATGGTTCCAAATTTTTGCCTGAATCTAATTAAAATTAAATTTTCCATTTCTTCCCCGAATATTTATTTGCACGACGAGGACGTATGTAAAGAGTCTACTTTTGTAAAACAATACCCTTGGAGCGAATGGAAAGTATCATAGTTTTAATTAGATTGCATATTATATGTTTTTTTAATTTTTTTTAATATCTTGCTTTTGTGATGTTAATTAAGGCAATATCACTGAAAACGCAATATAGATTTTAGTAATATTTTCAATTATATCGGTAAATGTATTGAGATTTATAATGTGCTAAATATGTGATTTAGACCTTAGTTATTTTAAAATAAAAGTATGAGAGGGATATATTTTGATAAGTAATATGGAACAAAAGATGTTCAAAATAATGTTCTACACAATATGCAATACGTTTAATTTTTCGCTAAAAGTCCCCATTTAAGAGTTGAAAGGTGTGCGCCTAAATAATTTTTTTGCGAATAACTCAAGAACCAAAAAAAAAACAATCTCTTAATACACCTTGAACAAAAAAACGTGTTTAAAAGCATGGAGAAGGATATGGAGATTACGAACAGTACTCAATCTCAAAGTCCATAAAACAATATAAAATAAGAGCAGAGCAAACACGGACCCCCGAAACAACAAAGGTGGGATCGGGTGCCATAAAAGAGTGAGTATCCCCTGCCGACCGGCCACACCTGCCGTATGTTCCTTGTCATGATCAGGAAATAACGGAAAAAATCCATTGTCAATTCAATGTATAAATAATGGACTAACAATTGATATGAAAAACGTCCGTCAGCATTTGACTCAATGATAAATTGTATCTGCTGACAAGGTCATTGTAACGACCATAGAACTTACGAAATGAGGATTTTAAAAACGACTGCTGATATTCTTGATTCATCAACTTGCTTGTCAATAATTTATCTCGTTTCAGAAATTGTTCATACGTAAAGCATGATCTTGCATATCGAATCAAATGAGATATATATACTCCATATGCAGGTGATGAAGGTATATTGCTGCATAAGTAAGGAAAGTTGACGAAATGAAAGTTAAGGTCATCATGTTTATCATTTTGATAATATCTTACGTTTATGAGATCTTCAAGGGCTGTTTCTTCATATAAGGGGTCAAGAATGTTCAAAATTCGGAATTATGATTATGTAACGTTCAGTATTTAAAAAAAAACATAAGGACATAAATTATAGTTTTTTTTAACAATATATTCATTGTAAAAAACATCTCAATCAAAATCTCATCTCATCAAGAATCGAACAGAAGACCCACTCGTTGCTCGCTACGAGATTTCATCTATTTATTATTAATTATTCTTACCGATGGTGTGCACGCGAGTTCTCGGAAACTTCTAAGCCGATTTTCGTGAAATTTTCATATCCGATAGGCATTGATCTAGACCTTATTGGAATTTTTTCGTTAATGACATCACAACCATTTTTGAGATATTGACAATTTCCTGATTTAAAAATGCAATTTTGTTGCGACTTGATAGAAAAACGTCTATAAAGATATTAGCTGCAGAACTGTAGCTCTCTGCTTGAGAAAATTTGGACAGATAGAGCAGAGAGCTACAGATCCAAGCATTGTAAAAACCTTCGATTTACGCCGACGATTTTTTGTCGCTACTTTAGGTATTTATTTCGTGTAGATAAATCTTTCTCAGGCTTCTAGAATGGTATCTTATAATAATTCATGTATTTTAACTCTTATATTTGACCTTTGTTTACTTTTTAACGGTCCGAATCAGTCCTGTATATAGTTTTGTAATGTCGGTTTAAAAGAGTTCCATTTCGACGTCCGTAACCACAAACAGCCATTTGTTAGCGTTAAGAGGTAAGTAAATGATCAGGAATTGAAGTTGAATGTATGAATAATTATAAAATACCATTTAAAATTATTTCCAAAGCTTGGGAAAGTATAAAATACAAGAAAAAATAACCATAGTGAGCGACGAAAAATCGTCGGCGTAAATCGAAGGTTTTTACAACGCTTGGATCTGTAGCTCTCTGCTCTATCTATCCGAATTTTCTCAAGCAGAGAGCTACAGTTCTGCAGCTATAAAGATATGAACTGGAGACTTTTTGGAGATGATAGCTCATGAATTAAAGGTTAATTGCAGAATCTCCTTTTCGTGCAATGTCTCTACTCACTACCAGAAGCGAGTATAGAAATGCAATTCTTCACCTTTTTAAAATATTTTTATTATTATTTGAAAAGAGATCCTTTTGCAAAGGCGAAATATGTAATTTGTTTGAAAATCGAAAAGCCAATCTCGAGCTTTTTGCGTTTGAAAATCCGAAGCGGCGATCCCAATGGCTAAAAGGTCACGCGTTGAA
Source organism: Saccostrea glomerata (assembly GCA_003671525.1). Lineage (NCBI taxonomy): Eukaryota > Metazoa > Mollusca > Bivalvia > Ostreida > Ostreidae > Saccostrea > Saccostrea glomerata. The sequence continues at coordinate 2,439 of PRKT01002884.1, read as the reverse complement.
TTGTAACGCGGGCGACACGATTTTATGCCCCCTGTACCAACATTTTTATCTCTTTTTCTGCTCGATTTCTCGTTATTTTTAATTCTAGGCGATTTGCAACTACATATTATAAAGATTTTTATCATATCTTGGTTAGCTTGGTCACAAGGGGCCAGAATGCTAAATCTTTTACGTTTCATATCTTGTAAAGGGGGAATACTTTGATAAGCTATATTGAAGAAAAATTGTTCAGAATAATGTCTTAACCAATAGGCATACTTTGAATGATTGTAAAATTACCCCATTAAGGATTTGTAGAGGTGGCCCCTAAATATTTCCATTCAGAATATCTACAAAAATAAATCTCTGAAAAGATGTTGAACAAAAAGTCTTGGAAATTTCAAGACTTTTTTTTTTATATCAAGAAAAAGGGTTTGACTCTACAAAATAGGAGCTTAGAGAGGCCAAAAATAGTTTATCTTTAACTCTTTAATGATCAATATTTTGTTAGGCATTACAGAAGCAAAGATATTATAATCTTAATCATTTGCATCAATGTATTATGAAATTAAGATCATATATTTCATACTTAGGGGTCACAAGGGGCCAGAATGCTCAATCTTTGACGTTTCAAATCCCGAAAGGGGGGATATTTTGACATGCAATACTGAACAAAGGATATTCAAAATAATGTTCTTAACAATATGCATATTTTGAAGTTTTGTAAAACGGCCCTATTAAATACTTGAAGGGAAGGTCCCGAAATATTTCCATATCGCATATTTCAATAACGGAAAGTCATCTCTGAATAAATGTTGAACCAAAAGTCTTTAAAAACACAAGATCTTTCATTTTATATTAAGAAAAATGATGTAACTCTTAAAATGTAGGGCTCAGAGAAGCCAAAAGTCCTTTATTCTTAACTCTTTAATGATCACTATTTTGTTATAAATTAACATTTTAGCGGCTCTTACTACTACCTCAATGGTCTAAATGCAAATGTTTTGTATTTTGTAGTTAAATTAGTTGTTATAAAGTGATGATGGTCACAAAAAGAAGGATATTTCACAAAACACGCGCCCCAAAGTACTGATTTATTGTTTTTTATTTCGTCACGGGAGATTGGTTTTTGACGGTTGTAATTGATTTTCTTTCTAGAATAGTTCGGAAGACTCACTGGTTGCAATAATTTTAATATCATACTATCTATCCTGTAGGTATTAAATAAAAACATTCATTGGGTTGAACAATTTAAAGTTTTGTTAAGTGTATTTAAGTCTGTGAGTACAAACGCATAGGCAGGGCTCGAGCTGTGATTCGCCATTGTCGCCAATTGCGATTTTTTTTTCAGAAGTGGCGAAAAGAAATTTATAAGTGGCGAAAATGATTTTTTTTTTATTTACCATGTACAAAATTTGAGTAGTCCTTGTTAGTTCCTTTGTTTATTCAATGAACATAAATAAGTCCCCGTGTTTATTTAATGCAGCAGAGGTGTGAAAACTGAAACCTACATGTAGGAAATCATGTCTCGCTTGAACGAACACAGCTGACTAGGTAACTGGCCTTGAGCAATAAAGGGTTACAGAATTGCTTGAAATGATATAATTTTGATACAACATGTGGGTATAAAGTGTTTTAGGGTATGAAATTAGAAAATAAAGATATTCATCAACAAAACTTAAGTTTTATTACTTTTTAATTACTTCTTTTCACAAATGATTACTAAAATGATGAAAATTTCCATTTTAAAAAAAAATCTAAACAAGAGGACATTTTCTGCCAAGAGTTGACTGATATCAATTCAATTTTAAATATATTGCATAATTCCAACATGAGTTGTTTTTTTTTAAATGGATACTACCATAATTAAAGGTTCAAACATTACAAATTTAAAGCCATACATGTATATGGCGTATGTGCAATGAAAATTATTAGACTAAAATTATAAAAACTTATTATTTGTATCATTACTTTATATAAAGATAGAACTTTTCCGTAAATTACAAAATCAAAGTCAATTGCGTTATAAAGATATCACAATTTAAAGATTTAAATAACACATTACAGAGAAGATAAAATTGTATTTTTAGATGAGAACTGGTGTTCTCTGTGTTTAGAGTTATATGAAAAGCTTTAATTTGAATGTATTAATTATAATTATTTACTTAATTTTGTATTTTTCAAAAATATATTATTTCGATCAGTTACGCCATATATGGCTTTAAAACAATGTATGTGTTAGATAAACATAATTCAAAAAGACTAACAAAGTGCATTGCATTGTTGAGAAATCAGTTGTAAGTATGCTTTTCCTTTTTGCGAAAAGTGGCGAAAAATATTTTCGGTCCAGTGGGAGCCCTGCGGCATAGGATTACACATCGATAAATTCTGGAGAAAAGAACGTTTAATCCTAAAATAAACCATTTCCATCCTTAATGAAATATAAAGTTTGATCTAAGT
>PRKT01002883.1:0-11210 GCA_003671525.1 Saccostrea glomerata | reverse complement strand
GAAATAGTTTCGTAGTAAAGTCCCGGTCAAATTTCTTTAAAAACTGAGATATTGACTGTTTGATTTGATATTGTATGTAGGAAAATGATTAGAATAATTATGGGAAACATTTGTAGTAAACAATGACACTTAGCATATACAGAGTTGTAAAAGCGAAAGTAATACACGTGGTCAGTTGCAGAGGAAATTCAAAATCCCGGAAAAACAGTGAGTGATTCATGGGCATTATTTCAACACCATATCGTATCAAGCGGGGTAACTGCAATTGATTTAACCTATATAAATTGCGTAAAAATTTAATTGATATGAAGAATCGCTATTTCCGAAATTCGGTCGATTCATATTTAAATCTAGATAAAATTGAAATAAATTCCATACACCTAAGATAGCAAGAATACTTGGTATTAAAATGTCGTAATAGAGCAGAAGAATCGAATGATATTAACAACAATTGCAGAAATAGCCAATGTGAGCTTTAATTAATGTTTATGCTCAGCAATAACTAAATTTCAGACCAAAAAAAAAAAAGCAGATTTTGCCGATATTCACTACAATTTCAAAATGATTATAGTTTAGAGACTCACCTTAAAACTCTCAGGACACTTTCTTTCAGGTCTCTTCTTGTTTTTATTTTGAATCTCTTGTCAATATTTCTTGACGTTTTGCTTGAAGACATTTTCCCTACGTTGCTGTTGATTGTTTTGTTTTTTTATTTTTAGAGAAGGGAGGTGATATTTTATAAGCATTTGTTAGAGTAAGAGTTGCAAATACCTCCACGACTTTAAGCTTGATCGTGACCTTTGGGGGCCAAAGTACAAGGTCATTTATCAAGGTCAAAGGTCAAGGTCATCAAAGAGAGAGAGAGAGGGGGAGGGTAAACTTGAGATAAACACTTGAAGCTGAATCTAGATAAAGGTAATGAATATTTCTTTATTACTTTTTGAGTAAGGATCAAAGGTCTCATTTTGACGTTTCTCTAGATATTTGCAGTCTGAATAACATGTCCCAAAATCATTTCAAATACTCTTTTTATAAAAAATATTTTTTTGGATAGTAAGAAACTCAATTTATGCTGTTTTTCTCTCATAACCGAAAGTCGTCGTTTTTGTTTCCAATGGGACTGATATATTTCGAAAATACTAATAAGATGCTATATTGTATAAGGTAATACTAAGAAAGATTCGATAAAGAAAAGTTTAAAATTTTGATTTATTTGATCTCTTCTTGTGACAACCGGAAGTGACGGCGGACGATCTTAAACTCAAAGGATTTGTCTACTCATCAAGGTCTACCATCCCTATTAGTTTGGTGTCTTAATCTCTTACCGTTAACGAGATCTAACTTCTGATTCTGAGGACAGGAAGTCACGCGACCGGAAGTGAATTTTACTGAGATAATAGACATTAGTGTAGACTTTTGCAGTCTGAATAACATATCCAAAAATCATTACAAATACTTTAACTATAAAAAATATTTATGGGAAAGAAAAATACTCAAATTATGTCGTTTTTCTCTTTTAACCGGAAGTTGACATTTTTGTTTCCGTTGTTTAATCTCTTACCGTTAACGAGATCTAGCAATGAAAACTTCAGATTCTGAGGACAGGAATTCACGCGACCGGAAGTGAATTTTACTGAGATATTAAAAATTACTGTAGACATTTGCAGTCTGAATAACATATCCATAAATCATTACAAATACTTTAACTATAAAAAATATTTATGGGAAAGAAAAATACTCAAATTATGTCGTTTTTCTCTTTTAACCGGAAGTTGACATTTTTGTTTCCGTTGGGACTGATACTTTTCGAAACTACAAATAAGATGCTATAATGTGATACCAAAAAAGTTTCATTAAAGAAAAGTTTAAATTTTCGATTTCTTTGATCACTTCCTGTGACGACCGGAAGTGACGGCGGACGATTTTTGTCTAACGGGTTTTGCCTACTCATAATGATATATCACTTGATTAAGTTCGGTTTCTTAATCTCTCACAATTTATGATATCTAGCTATGATAACTTCTCATTTTGAGGACAGGAAATCAGGCGACCGGAAGTGAATTTTACAAAGATATTTGACGTTACTGTAGAGATTTGCAGTCTGAATAACATATCTCGATCTTTGTCTAACGGGTTTTGCCTACTCATCATGATATATCACTTGATTAAGTTTGGTTTCTTAATCTCTCACAATTTACGATATATAGCTATGATAACTTCTCATTTTGAGGACAGGAAATCACGCGACCGGAAGTGAATTTAAAAAAGATATTTGACGTTACTGTAGTCATTTGCAGTCTGAATAACATATCCAAAAATTATTACAAATACTTCATCTATAACAAATATTTATGGGAAAGAAAAATACTGAAAATATGCAGTTTTTCTCTCATAACCGGAAGTTGTCGTTTTTGTTTCCGGTCAGAATGATATATTTCGAAACTACAAATAAGATGCTATAATTTGATACAAAAAAAATTTCATTAAAGAAAAGTTGAAATTTTCGATTTTTTTATCACTTCCTGTGACGACCGGAAGTGACGGAAGACAATCTTACCCCGATTGGTTTTGCCTACTTATCAAGATCTATTACTCATATAAGTTTGGTGTCTTAATCTCTTACCGTTTCTGAGATATGACTCGGACAAAACTTTTTTGAAAAAAGCGGAAATTGGACATATTTGACGACCGGAAGTGACTTTTGAAAAACTGAAAACTGCATCTGAAAGATATTTTTACTCTCCATCATCCCTTAAAATTTCATGAGAATCCGTCCAGTCATCTCTGAGAAATCGTAAAAACAAAAAGGCAAAAAAATAATAATAATAATAATAAAAAGAAAAAACAGTAGAATCTCTATAAGGTCTTCCGTCTGAAACGGAAGACCTTAATAATTATAAATCTACAAACAAAACATAGGAAGAATGAATGATGGCACGTTATCAGATGACATCAGGGGAACTGATTTTTATGAATGAAACTTTTAAAACGTTACTTGTACGTTGTAGATGTTACATCTGCGAAGTCTACCTGTCTGCGCGCTTCCGGGAAGGGGGGGGGGTTCTTGAATATAGACTTGTAAATTACCATTATTTTGTAAAAAGAATTAAGCCTTATCATTTTCTTTACTTTAAGAAGAGTGTCTTGTTATGTAAATGTCAAGGTCAGTTTATGTAGAATGTAAAAATTAAAGCCGAATTGGCATTCATTTCAATATGTGAGAAAGGTGGGAGATAGGTCTATTACAGTTCACAAAAAAGAAATGGGGGGGGATAAGATGAACACATATAATATATTCAATATACACACTTTATTTACTAAAATCTCGTCTCAATTGAACCATGGAAGTTTTTCTACCGGTCCTTTCGCCATCGCGGCGTCAAAGACTTTACCTGCACACTTGGGTATTGCACAATGGGTTTTCCCCCCGCGAAGTCTATTTATGAGAAAAAAAAATTAATATTTTTTAGTGTTTAAGGAAACGTTGAACCTACGTTTGCAAAAGTTCTTAGACATTCAAAGATATTTAATTCCTTCTTTATCAAATCAAGAAACTGGTTATACGTAAAATCAGCAAATAGGGGCCTTTACTTATGCCATGAATATCACAGAAAAAGATAGAAAGAAAGACAAAGAAATTTAAAAAATCGACTTTTAATCCCCTTTTCTGTGACGACCGGAAGAATTGACGACGGAAAAAATGTTGTTCGACACATCTTCAAGTCCAGATCTATGATATCTGACACAGTAAACTTTCATATCTTCAGCTGTTCTGGAGAAATGGACCGGACAAAGGTCATTTCCAAAAGTTGGTCAATACGAAAATAGTAAGAATACTAGAAACTCTTGTTGCTACAGCAACAAATAAGGTCTTCTGTTCTCCTCTATTTATCTGTATGCAGGATGTTTTTTCCTATTTTAAAAAAGACAGACATATAATAAACTAGTAGACTAATTGTTCAGTGAACAATTATCGGCCTTTCTACCTTTTTAAGCATTTCAATATCATTTGGGCTGAAAGAAGTAGAAAAAAGCAAGAAAATAAATAAAACAGGAAAATTCTCATTTCTCTACTAGGATTTTAGATCGGGCTCGCAGTTGGTATAAATATGCTCTAAACAGACTTCCTGGATTATACGAGTCGACTCGGGGACAACCCCGATTTCATTGATCACGCAAAGAGAGCACGTTCAAAACATTGTAACACGCTCCTAGGTGTATACATGAGTTTGAATGAGATTGTTTTCGAGTTAAGATGTAAGAGGTAGGGTCTGATTAAAATTATTATATACATAATAATATGATTAACTTGCATTTGATCTGCGCATCAAGACGGAAGCGTAAGTGAAAACGTTGTGAAATGTCCCATGTGTACCTGCATCATATGTGCATTATACATGTATTAAAGAGATGTTTGAAAATATCCGATTTGAGTTGTTTTATGTTTGAAATGGATGGCGATAAATTATTTAAGAGCATGTGAGAAACATGAGCGAGAGATGCAAGGCAGTTTGTAATTATGGAAAAGGAAAACAGAGAATCGGGTTCGGGTTTTAACATTCCTGACCGAAATAGGCATGAAATTCAATGTAAGTAGCATAAATAAAATTCCAAACATGTAATTCTAGATGGGAAACACAGGGAAGAAACGTTCATTCTTTTTACTATGCTGAAAGTCGCTATTTCTTGGGATTGTGTTATTCTAGAAAAAAAAAATCAAATTTCAAATGAAATCAAGATTCATTCTATTAATATCAAATCCGAATAAAATTGAAATAAATTCCATACACTAAAGAAAGCAAGAGTACTTGGTATTAAAATGTCGTAATAGAGCAGGAGAATCGAATAATATTAACAAAAATTGCAAAAATAGCCAATACGGGCTTTAATTAATTTTTATGCTCAGCAATACAAAATTTCAGACAGAAAAAAAATGCAGATTTTGCCGATTTTCCCTAGAATTTCATTATATTTTAGAGACTCACCTTAAAACTCTCAGGACACTTTTTAAGGTCTTTTCTTGCTTTTACTCCGAATCTTATGTCAATATATATTGTGTCGTTTGACTTGTAGACATTTTCTCTATACTGCTGTTGATTTTTTTTTAAGAAAGGAGGGGGGGATATAAGCATTTGTTAGACTAAGAGTTGCAAATACCTCAACGACATTAAACTTGATTGTGACTTTTGGATCAATAGGGGGTCATTTATCAAGCTCAAGGTCATCCAAAAGAGAGAGAGAGAGAGAGAGAGAGATAAACTTGAGATTAACAGTTGAAGCTGAATCTAGATAAAGGTAATGAATATTTCTTTATTACTTTTTGAGTAAGGGGTCAAAAGTCAAGGTCAAATATCAAGGTCAAAGTCATTTGGATTTTAAGCTTAAATCAACAATTTCTCTAGTTTGCCCAATGACCTTGACCTACTCTTCAAGGTCATAGGTCAAAACATCTCATGTAGTTGTGAGTCATGGACATTTTCTCTACACCAAGCCGTTCAAAGCGAGGTAACTCCAATTATCTAAGCTACCTAAAGTGTAGAAATTGATTTGGTAGGGAAAAATCGCTATTTCCTAGATTCATTCAATTAATATTCAATGTAAATAAAATTGAAATAAACTCTACATACAAAGGAGATCAAGAATACTTGGTATTAAAATTTCGTACTTGAGCAGGAGAATCGAATGTTATTGACAAAAAGTGAAGAAATACCCAATGCAAGCTTTAATTAATTTTCATGCTCATCAGCACCTAAATTTCAGACAGAAAAAAATTGTTGTTGCCGATTCTCATTAGAATTTCATTATATACTTCAGAGACTCACTGTTAAACACTCAGGACACTTTCTTTGATGTGTCTTCTACTGCAATCCTTAAATTTCATGTCGATCTGTGGCGTCGTTTGAACTGTAGAAAATTTTTCTAGGTTCCTATTGATTTACAAAAAAAGAAAAAAAGGGGGGAGGGTATATAAGCATAAGTGAGAGATGTAAACATTCCCATTGACTCAAGCTTGATTGTGACCTTTGGGTCAATGGGGTCAAAGGTCAAGGTCATTTATCGAGGTCAAAGGTCAAGGTCATTCAAAATCCTTTTAAAGTCGACTTTAACACTTGAAGCTGTATCAAGCTTAATATAAAAAAAATAACTCTTGGGTAAGGGTCAAGGTCAAACATCAAACTGAAAGGTCAAGGTTATGTGGCATATATAAGCAATTTAAATACTTTTCCAATGACCTTGACTTTTTGACCTTTGGTGTTGTTTTATTTCTTATAATTGTAAGTTTTCGTTGTTTTTATTTTTTTTTTATTTTTTTTTTGGTGAAACTGACATATTTCAAAACTACTAATTAGATGCAATAAAGTAATGAAAAAAAATTGGAAAGAAAAAAGTTGGAATTTTCGATTTTTCAAATCACATCCTGTGACGACCGGAAGTGACGGCGGAGACATTTATTCCTATATCTGTTGTTCACTCTTCAAAGTTTATTATTCATATAAGTTAAGTGTCTTGATGTATTACCATAACCAAGATCTGGCTATGTTAACTACTCAGTTTGAGGATAGGAAATCATGAGACCGGAAATCAATTTTTAACACATATTTGTAGTTACTCTAGACATTTGCAGTCTGAATTACATGTTCTAAATTCATATCAAATACTCTTTCTATAAAAGATATTTATGAGATAGTATGATACTCAATTTATGCCGTTTTTCTCTCATAACCGGAAGTTGCCGTTTTTGTTTCTGGTGGGATGGACATATATCAGAACAACCAATAAGATGCAAAAATGTGATGCCAAGAAGTATTCCAAAAAGAAAAGCTGAAATTTCTGATTTCTTTGATCACTTCCTGTGACGACCGGAAATAACGGCGAACGATCTTAACCCTTATGAGTTTCCTTACTTATCAAGATCTATTACTCATTCAAGTTTGGCGTCTCCATCTCTTACCGTTTCCGAGATCTCTTTGTGATAACTTCTCATATTAAGGACAGAAAATAACGCGACCGGAAGTGAATTTTACAAAGATATTTGAGGTTACTGTAATCATAAGCAGTCTATATTACATATCTAAAAATCACTACAAATACTTTATGTATAAAAAATATTTATGGGAAAGAAAAATACACAAATTATGTAGTTTTTCCTCTTATAACCGGAAGTTGTCGTTTTAGTTTCCGGTGGGACTGATATATTTCAAAAATACAAATAAGATGTTAAAATGTGGTGCAAAAAATGTTTCATGCAAGAAAAGTTAAAAATTTTGATTTTTGGATCACTTCCTGCGACGACCGGAAGTGACGGCGGACGATCTTATCCCAACTGAATTTGCCATCTTATCAAGATCTACCACTTATATAAATGTGGTGCCTTAATCTCTTATCGTTTACGAGATCTAGCTATGATAACTTCTCATTTTGAGGACAGAAAATCACGCAACCGGAAGTGAATTTTACATAGATATTTGACGTTACTGTAGACATCTGCAGTCTGAATAACATATCCAAAAATCATTTCAAATACATTACATATAAAAAATATTTATGGGAGAGAAAAATACTGAAAATATGCAGTTTTTCTCATATAACCGGAAGTTGTCGTTTTTGTTTCCGGTGGGACTTATATATTTCGAAACTACAAACAAGATGCTATAATGTGATGCAAAAAAAGTTTCAAAAAAGAAAAGTTGAAATTTTCGATTTCTTTGATCACTTCCTGAGACGACCGGAAGTGACGGCAGACAATCTTACCCCGATTGGTTTTGCCTACTTATCAAGATCTATTAATCATATAAGTTTGGTGTCTTCATCTTTTACCGTTTCTGGGATATGACTCGGACAAAACTTTTTTGGAAAAAGCGGAAATTGGACATATCTGACGACCGGAAGTGACGTTTGAAAAACTGAAAACTGTATCTGAAAGATATTTTTACTCTCCATCATCCCTGAAAATTTCATGAGAATCCGTCCAGTCATCTCTGAGAAATCGTCAAAACAAAAAGGAAAAAAAATAATAATAAAAATAATAATAACTAGAACTCTTGTTGCTACAGCAACAAATAAGGTCTTCCGTTCTTCTCTATTTATCTGTAAGAAAGATATTTTTCTATTTAAAAAAAAAAACAAAATGAAAAAAAATTTAATTCCTCCATCTGGGCTCGATCTCAAAACCATTCGTATGAAAGTCGGATACGCTAACCACTGAGCCACCAAATTTCACAACATTTAAGGTATTTTGTAAGCTTATTATTTTAAGGTTGAAGGAAATAGTTTCGAAGTGAAAGAAATAGTTTCGTAGTAAAGTCTCGAAGTGAAAGAAATAGTTTCGTAGTAAAGTCCCGGTCAAATTTCTTAAAAAACTGAGATAGTGGCTGTTTGATGTGATATTGTATGTAGGAAAATGATTAGAATAATTATGGGACACATTTGCAGTGAAGCAATGACATTTAGCATATACAGAGTTGTAAAAGCGAAAGTAATACACGTGGTCAGTTGCAGAGGAAATTCAAAATCCCGGAAAAACAGTGAGTCATGGGCATTTTTTCCACACCATATCGTATCAAGCGATTGATTTAACCTATCTAAATTGCGTGGAAATTTAATTGATACGAAAAATCACTATTTCCGAGATTCGGTGGATTCATATTTAAATCTAAATAAAATTGAAATAAATTCCATACACCTAAGAAAGCAAGAATGCTTGGTATTAAAATGTCGTAATAGAGCAGGAGAATCGAATGAAGTTAACAACAGTTGCAGAAATAGCCAATGCGAGCTTTAATTAATGTTTATGCTCAGGAATAACTAAATTTCAGACAGAAAAAAATGCAGATTTTGCCGATATTCACTACAATTTCATTATAGTTTAGAGACTCACCTTTAAACTCTCCGGACACTTTCTTTCAGGTCTCTTCTTGCTTTTATTCCGAATCTTTTGTCAATATTTCGTGTCGTTTGACTTGAAGACATTTTCTCTACGCTGCTGTTGATTGTTTTTTTTTTAGAGAAGGGGGGGGGATATTTTATAAGCATTTGTTAGAGTAAGACTTGAAAATACCTCCATAACCTTATGCTTGATTGTGACCTTTGGGTCAATTGGGCCAAAGGACAAGGTCATTTATCAAGGTCAAAGTCATCAAAGAGAGAGAGAGGGGTAAACTTGAGATTAACACTTGAAGCTGAATCTAGATAAAGGTAATGAACATTTCTTTATTACTTTTCGAATAAGGGTCAAAGGTCTCATTTTGAGGACAAGAAATCACGTGACCTGAAGAAAGTAAATTTTAAAAGAAGATATTTGAGGTTACTCTAGACATTTGCAGTCTAAATAACATGTCCCAAAATCATTTCAAATACTCTTTTTATAAAAGATATTTATGGGATAGTAAGATACTCAAAATATGCAGTTTTTCACCTATAACCAGAAGTCGTCGTTTTTTGTTTCCAGTGGGACTGACATATTTCGAAACTACAAGTAAGATGCTTTAGGGTAATACTAAGAAATATTCCATAAAGACAAGTTGAAAATTTTGACTTATTTGAACACTTCCTGTGACAACCGGAAGTGGCGGCGGACGATCTTAAACTCAAAGAATTTGTCTGCTCATCAAGGTCTACAATCCCTGTTAGTTTGGTGTCTTAATCTCTTACCGTTTACGAGATCTAGCTATGATAACTTCTGATTTTGAGGACAGGAAGTCACGCGACCGGAAGTGAATTTTACTGAGATATTAGACATTACGGTAGACATTTGCAGTCTGCATAACATTTCCAAAAATCATTACAAATACTTTAACTATAAAAAAATATTTATGGGGAAGAAAAATACTCAAATTATGCAGTTTTTTTCTCTTGTAACCGGAAGTTGTCGTTTTTGTTTCCAGTGGGACTGACATATTTTGCAACTACAAATAACATGCTGTAATGTGATGCAAAAAAAATTTCCAAAAAGAAAGTTTAAATTTTCGATTTCTTTGATCACTTCCTGTGACGACCGGAAGTGACGGCGAACGATCTTTTTCCAACTGGTTTTGTCTATTTATTAAGATCTACCACTTATATAAGTTTGGTGTCTTAATCTCTTATCGTTTACGAGATCTAGCTATGGTAACTGCTCATTTTGAGGACCGGAAATCACGCGACCGGAAGTGAATTTTACAAAGATATTTGACGCTATTGTAGTCATTTGCAGTCTAAATAACATATCAAAAAATCATTACAAATACTTTATCTATAAAAAATATTTATGGGAAAGAAAAATACTGAAAATATGCAGTTTTTCTCTCATAACCGGAAGTTGTCGTTTTTGTTTCCGGTGGGACTGATATATTTCGAAACTACAAATAATATGCTATAACCTGATGCAAAAAAATTTCTAAAAAGAAAAGTTGAAATTTTCGATTTCTTTGATCACTTCCTGTGACGACCGGAAGTGACGGCGAACTGTGTTAACCCAAATGGTTTTGCCTACTTATCATGATCTATTACTCATATAAGTTTGGTGTCTTCATCTCTTACCGTTTCTGAGATATGACTGGGACAAAAAAATTTTGAAAAAAGCGGATATCGGACATATCTGATGACCGGAAGTGAATTATTAAAAACTGAAAACTGCATTTGAAAGATATTTTGACTCTCTATCATCTCTGAAAATTTCATGAGAATCCGTCCAGTCATCTCTGAGAAATCGTCAAAACAAAAAGGGAAAAAAATAATAATAATAAAAAGAAAAAACAGTAGAATCACTATAAGGTCTTCCGTCTGAAACGGAAGACCTTAATAAAAAGAAAAAACAGTAGAATCACTATAAGGTCTTCCGTCTGAAACGGAAGACCTTAATAAGAAACAGAGTAAAAACAATATGTTCCCCAACTTCGTTTGGGGAACATAATTAAACTTACCACAAAGTATCCTTGGATAAAGGAAATTCAAGTTTATGCATCTTTTAAAAATCTTCTCCGAAAGTACCATTGTGTGATCAAAGTTTTGCATAGAAAAACATTTGAATTTTTTTTTTTAAATCTTCTCGGAAACAACAAATTTAAGACAGTTTGTCATATTATATGGAAACATCTGTAATTAATGTAGAGTTAAGCTTATTAAATCATGAATCCCGGCGGATACATTGGTTGTGGCAACAATGGTGCACATGGGAAAAGTCTATAAAAATCTTCTCAAGCACAGGAAAACTTTGATTGAACGTATTTGTA
>PRKT01002881.1:0-11244 GCA_003671525.1 Saccostrea glomerata | reverse complement strand
GTTTTCCCGTACTTTCTGTGGCAAGATGGCGTATAGCCTATATAGGCATTGTACATAATATAAGGCATTCTGTCATCGTAGTACAACAAACGAATTTTATTATTTTAGCACAAAGTTTCCTTTTACCTAGCTAATCAAATATCTCAAGAAGATACAGAAGTGGGAAGTGATTAGTACAGAAAACAGGCTCCAAAGATTTGAAGATCCATGATCCGTCCGTCGTTTTACCTCCAGCTAAAATGTGCAGATTTAGTGTGCAAATCTCAAGTTTTCAGTCCATTGTGACGTAGCAGTCGAAGAAAGCTTTACAGCATGACAATACTTATACTGAACATATGATAACGAAAGGGAACACATTCTATTAGAAAAAGTTTAAACATAATTTTTTTTTAAATTTTGCTTTAAAATTAAAATATATTAATTAATACATGTACTAAAACTGTGCAGATTTAGTGTGCAAATCTCAAGTTTTCAGTCCATTGTGACGTAGCAGTCGAAGAAAGCTTTACAGCATGACAATACTTATACTGAACATATGATAACGAAAGGGAACACATTCTATTAGAAAAAGTTTAAACATAATTTTTTTTTCAATTTTGCTTTTAAATTAAAATAAATTAATTAATACATGTACTAAAATTGAGAGAAAAAATGCTTTTCTTCACTTTGATTTTGCTCTTCCAGGTCGTGAATTTGAAAGGGCCGGGAATGGGGGTCTCGAAATATTTGATGTTTCACTTTGGCCATTGTGTTTATAGAATCTCAAATCCTATACCCCAACCCCCACCAAACCAAAACATATTTGTGTCGGAAGCAAATTAAAAGTGTGTGTGTTTGGGGGGTGGGGAGTGATGTTAATAGAAAGGTAAAACGTCGAATCTGAACAGAAAACCTTACCGAGAAAGGGAAATTTGTGAAACGAAGACACAGAAAAGTAAGAAAATATTGAAATAAAAAATATGATATAGTTTAATCGGTACAAACATTTATCTGAAATTCTGGTTCACTATACATTGATATTATATCAGACACAAATGTATGGCAACGTATTTTTCTACAATACACATCGACAGTTGTAACAATGGCTAAATTTTTCATTCTCACACCGTTTCAGGAAGAAAAGATTTCAGGTTCGATCACAAAATAGTGAAAAATTCACAAGTGCCCCCCCCCCCTTATCAACGTACCCCAAGGGTCTCTAACTTCAGTACCAAAAATTTGTAACAAACACCACCACGTTCCCCCAATTTAAACCTATACTGCAACGTGTCTGTGGAAAGGGAGGGGGGCTAAACCTACACAGCATTGTTCAATGTCTATACTACATTTAAGTCTTCTATCTTTGGAAAAAAAGTGGACTGAGCCACCCCGACCCCCTAGATTTCGACGCCTATGATTCATACTCTCATTAAAACAGTTTCGTTGAAGTATCAAAGTATCAGAGAAGATGGATTTATTTTTTAGACTTGTTTTACTTAAATTTTAGATATTTGTTATACTTCTATATCATAGAAAAATATTGTATTTAAACAAGGTCCAAGAATTCTTAGGCTACTGACACGGAAGTTTGGGTGGAGGTGGTTTTCAAGTACCTGTGAAAAAAATGGGGTAGGATTTCTTCTTCAAAAGAAAAAAAAAACACCAATATAAACAGTGTTAATTATATGTTGACTTGCACTGCTGAAGTTTTTTTTAAAGTCACGTCTCTTCCGTCTAATAGATGTTCACAAGATGCACGTTTTGTGCTAATGCAATACTGGAAGTTTCCGAATCACGTGTCATTCGCAAAATATACAGTTCTTGTAATTATAGTTTTGATAAAAAAAATTTAAGGTCCATTAAATAAATAAAAATTTAAAATAAAATTGAAGTTAAATTCCCCTTTATAATCAAATGATCGATTCCTCATTTTTCAGTGGGAAAATTATGACACGCAATGCCTTGAATAATTATTGAAGTCCCATTTTACATTTTCCATCCCCTTCAAAAAGAGCCCACTTACATCTTGTAAAATACGAACATTTCAATAATCCAAGAACTATAGTTTAATTTCTCGTTTGTAATCCTGATTTGGCATTTAAGTTGAGTTAATCAGTACATGTATACCGGGTATTTTCGTACACATAATTTGTACTTTCTTTTAAAATTGGAAACATAATTATGAACAATTGAGGACGTATTTTTACCGATATATGTTAGTGTCGTCTCTACTTTTAACGCTCAGCAAGTATTATAAATGTTAACAAATTTTAAAAAATATCCAATTATCCATATAGTAGAATATCACACACTTCTACGATGTTTTATTTTAGTCTCAACGACTTCTTTAAAAAAGTTATCTATTTATTAAACAAAATTCACAAATAAATAAACAATATGTTTGGATTTGACAATGAATTGTACGGAAAAAAAAATATTATTATAGTATACAATTTGATTCCGATCAATGTGACACAAGATAATTTGAACCCATCTATTTGCTGAATGAAACTTTTGTTTTCTTTCTCTGCAAGACTCTCTCCAAAATTTTTTAACATTTTGTCGGAGAGCTTCAGTTCTGTAGCTATATTCAACATAGCTGCAGAACTTAAGCTCTCCGAAAAAAAATATATTGAAAGACCGGAGAACCACCCTTTGAAAAAACTGCACATTTATTGCGCACAAAAAATGCGCTTAATTCGTTGAAATTCTTACATGAATTGCAAAAAGCTAGTGTTCAAAAAAGTTTTTACTGCTCTGTCAATTACTCGCGTAGTTTATATCTGTACGAAACACGTTGGACCGAATTTTCTTGCAAACCAAAATGGCTGTGTAGATAGACGACATTTTCGATGATCTCAATTAAAATAAAACTAAGTAATATGTTGTGGAAACTGTGAAAGAACATGTTAGGAACATGCGGTTAGTAATATTTTGAGATGACAATTTTAATTAAAAACATGGAAAATTAAATTGAGAAACTAGCGCACTTTTTTGCGCAATAAATATACATTTTTTTTTCAATTGGTGGCTCCGTAGCTCTCAGGTCTGTCAATATATATTTTTCGGAGAGCTACAGTTCTGCAGCTTCATGTATGTTTTGTTCAACACAGACTAATTTTTCCATTGTGGTAGACAGACGTGTATATATATTTGGAAGAAATATTTATGAAATGTGGATAGATCTTACTCTCAACCGCCCCCTTTAAATTACCGGTAACGCCTCTACATGTAAATGTATGGTACAAGTGCATGTACAGAAATTAAATCGTCGTCGGAGAAGGTCCGTCAATTCAAAGTAATGTTGGAGGGAGGTAGAATATTTTGACAATGAAAAATTATAAGAAGTGCTGATGTTCAATCGAGGTAATTTATGCTGATACCATACGGGTGTCCAGTTTATACTAAAAAAAATATGCATGCCTAGCTGTGGTGGGCAAGAAGTCACATTCCTAAAATAATTTCTTTAAGATACGCATTCACATTCCTAAAATAATTTTTTAAAGATACGCATGAAAGAGGTATATGTATTGTATATACTATGTAAGTATATGTTAGATCCACGAAAGTGCTACAAGCATGCAGGAACCTGGGCCAACACTTTTTCAAGCAGAGGCGTAATACACTACATATTTTTGTGAAATCTCATGCAGTCATCCAGGAGATGTCGCCCAAAACCGTTTCGATCTCTATTCAGTATTATTTTTTTAAACGCTACCTGTTTCCCTCTTTTGATTATGGTGCAGCAAATATTGGTGGTCGTGGTTGTGGTTGGTGGACTGTCAACTTCATGGTCTTTTGCCATACGTGCACATCGATAGTAAAAAGGCTGGTCTTCCAATATACGTGAAAATCGATAGTAAAAAGTAATGTGTGGAAACAAGAGGCCCATGGGCTTCATCGCTCACATAAGTAACTTTGGCCATTCTGTTTTTAACAGATTTCCCCGTTTGAAATACCTATCTTGACCTTGTCCAATCCCAAAGGGTCATGATCGGAATAAATTAGAAAAGTTCAAAGTTGCACGGTCGTCGAACAATTGGTTATCAGAAAAAAAAACTTGAGTTTTCAGCTCAGGTGAGCTTAAAACTGGCGACGGTCCCCCCTGTTGCTACAAACAGCAACACTTTTGGTCACTTTAAACTTCCGGTACGAAGCATCGTAACACTTTCATCTACTGACGATGTAACTGTCTTAGAACCTTTTTTGTGAAAATTACTTAAAAATGAAAACTCTCAGGTAATAAAGAATTCGAAAGAAGCAGAGAAGATCATCAATAACATCTTGACACTGCAGCAAATTTGTACCATACGAGTACCAATGGTTCTTTTGCACACTTCTACAAATAAAAACTGTGTTTAATTTTTTTTGCTTTTCAGGATGTTCCAGTGGCGGATTTAAGGGGGGCGCACCCGGCGCGCGCCCCCCTAAAATTGTCAAAGTTAGCGTAAATCAAATATGTCTACTTGGTAGACCTCATTTTCACCCTTCAAAATCTCTGGAATCCAGGAGTTTCCGGGGGCTTCGCCCCCTGGACCCCCACCAGGGCTTTGGTAGACCTCATTTTAACACTTCAAAATCTCTAGAATCCAGGAGCTTCCGGGGGCTTCGCCTCAAGTAGGCCCCCAGACCCCTTGCCTAATTTTGGCGCCCCCCTAACTCCAAATCCTGGATCCGCGCCTGTGTTCAATTAAGATTTTTCCATGGGAGATTTCAATATTCTTCAATCTTGGTGATGATCTATTGGCATAGCACTATACCTTTGGGACAGAGGCTCTCAGGCTAACGAGAAAAAAAGTTTTGTTTAGTTTGTTTAAAATTAAAATTAGAATGTCATCAATTGTATCAAATTACCCACCTTTGAGTGTGTTTTTGAAAGTTTACCTGAATATGCATTTAGGAAGTTACAAATATAAGAATGGGGGGGGGGGGGGGGGGGGTGGCACAAATTTATTCTGTTAATTTTTAAGATAGATCAAGAAGAAAATTCGATAAGATGTAACCTTAAAAAACAAGTGCGGAGAAGACCAGCAGTACTGGCGTTGTCCTTTGCTGTACCTTCATGCTGCTACCAAAGACTACCTCTGACCAATTTATACATACTAGTATATTGTAGATACGCTGTTAAGGAACCCAATGTACCAATCTTTTGATTTGAGTGAATAAAATGAACTCTGAACTTGCTTTGATTATCCAGAATCTGTAAACAATTAATACTTCAGCTATGTAGAATAATAAGTCTAACTCGTGGCTGGAAATAAAAAAAGAAAAGTAGACGGGCAAGCGTAACGAAAATATCGGCTTGCTATATTTATTTGACATATTATTCCGCTTGTCGAGATGTAAGGCAGTGACTCTTCTCAAGTTGGATCCTGGAGATGATCACTCTTTTTGAGACAAAGTTAGTAATTTTTCAAAGTGCGTTGTAACATACTGTACTAGATTTAGCTGCACAACTGCAGCTCTCCTAAAAGTATAATTAACAGACCGGAGAGCTACAGTGCCACCAATTGAAAAAAGTTTAGTTTTCTTGCGCACAAAAAAGTGCGCTGAAGTTAGATTTGTGTATTTCTTCGTGTCTTTCAAACCGCAATCTCAAAATATTATAAACATATGCTCTTAAATTACTTTTGTACTATTTCCAAAACAAAGCATTCCATAACACCGCTGTAAATAGCCTTACTTGGCTTGAAATGGAAACCACTGAAAATTTTCCTCATGTACACTGCAATTTTGAACGGCAAAAAATTTTGGTCCCACGCATTTCGTGAAGATATAAAGGAGAGTTTATAGAGTCAAAGGAATAGTGTGAAATTGTACTTTACTACAGTTGAGGGAGGAATTTAGAGAAATTAGTCCAAAAACGAGCTCAACCTTTATTGGCGCAATAAATATACAGTTTTTTTTCAATGGGTGGCACTGTAGCTCTCTGGTAATCCATCTAAATTTTTTCAGTTCACTCTCAGCGAGCCACAGGATCTACAGCTATACCAGATTATTACAAGATGCACACAGATCTAATGAAATCTGTTGGACGATTGGTTTAAAAATTATGCAATTGATTTCAGTTTATACTTTCTAAACAACAAAAGATTGAAGTGGATGCACTTAAGCTTATGTGTAACAGACAGAAATATTGAGATGTAACCAGCTTAAAAAAAAACATGTATATGTACACGATTCTGTAAATGTCAACTTGAAAAAGGGGCACGTGTTTCAGATCTTCCTTCTAAATTTCTCTTTTATCATTACCAGAATATTTCAAGTCATTTTGATATAAGTACACGGTGTAGATGGAAACATCACCGTCGATTTTTTGGGAACATGATGTGACTTGTACATCAGGGACAACTGCAGTCCACAATTAATATAATCACTCCTTTTATGGGGGAAGGGGTCGTATTGTCCATGAAATAAATATATTTCCTAAATTAGCTATTTTATAAAATCAAGTTCTGTTGATAACATCACGACCCCCCCCCCTGCCACCACCATCATTTCGGGTGGCATTACCGTATGAAGTGCATTTTTTAGGTCACCTGAGTAAACTCAGGTGACCTATTGCTATCCGTTTTTGTCCGTCGTCGTCCGTCGTCTGTCGTCCGTCGTCCGTTAACATTTAAACATTTTCAGCTTCTTCTCTGAAACCACTGAACCAATTTCAACCAAATTTGGCATAAAGCATCTATGGGTGAAGGGGAACAAAAATTGTGAATTTCGTGGTCCCCGCCCCCTGGGGCCTGGGGGGTGGGGCAAAAACCACTAAAAATAGTGCAATCTTTAAAAATCTTCTTCTTTACTCCCGGACATCAAGCAGTCAAACTGTTGGTATGATTGTAATCAGCACTGAGTCCTCTACCAAAATTGTAAAATTCATGGCCCCAGGGTCAGGGGTTCTGGTGTTAGGGCGGGGCTCTATTGATTATATAGTGAAAATGCATTATTTCTTTGAAAATCTTCTTCTCTGTTCCTGAGTATTAAATAAACTAATTAAGCACATAGTTATGATGAGCAAGAGTGTCTCTTCATAAATTGTGAATTTTATGGACCAGGGTCAGGAGTTCTGGTGTTAGGGCGGGGCTCTATATTGATTATATAATGAAAATGCATTAAATCTTTGAAAATCTTCTTCTCTGCTCCTAGGTATTAAATACACTAATTCAGTAAATAATTATGATGAGCAAGAGTGCTTCTACCAAAATTGTGAAATTCATGGCCCCAGGGTCAGGGGTTCTGGTGTTAGGGCAGGGCTCTATTGTTTATATAGTGAAAATGTATTAAATCTTTGAAAATCTTCTTCTCTGCTCCTAGGTTTTAAATAAACTAACTAAGTAAATAGTTATGATGAACAAGAGTGCCTCTACCAAAATTGTGAAACTCATGGCCCCAGGGTCATGGGTTCTGGTGTTGGGGCGGGGCTCTATTGATTATATAGTGAAAATGCATTAAATCTTTGAAAATCTTCTTCTCTGCTCCTAAGTTTTAAATAAACTAACTAAGTAAATAATTATGATGAGCAAGAGTGCCTCTACCAAAATTGTGAATTTTATGGCCCCAGGGTCATGGGTTCTGGTGTTAGGGCGGGGCTCTATTGATTATATAGTGAAAATGCATTATTTCTTTGAAAATCTTCTTCTCTGCTCCTAGGTTTTAAATAAACTAACTAAGTACATAGTTATGTTGAGCAAGAGTGCCTCTTCCAAAATTGTGAATGCCTTAGCATCTAGCTTAAAACATGAAACAAATTCAATCATTTGAAAGTTGTTGCATGATGCTCAGGTGACCTATAAGGCCCGTGGGCCTCTTGTCTTAGAAAAGTAGTTATTTTTTTATGAAAACACAACTCCTATCATTTTCAAATAGAAAAAATTGGATATGTACATGTATTATTTGCTAATTCTTCTAGCTATATATGTGCTGACCTATAGTACCTTCATTGGTTTCAGTTGTAGATTATGGATATCCGTTCCGGTCGCTGACTTTAGGTCACATGCGAGTAGTTTTGTTGTTTCTAATTAAATGTGAACATGTGTTCATTTGACCCTACCTCCGAGGCTCGGTATTTAGAGATACATCTTTATTTTATATTTATAAGGGTCCTTACACGATGCCTTGATAATTACAACGAGTTATAAAACCTTTTATGTTTGCCAAATTCTTTTCTAATCTGTAAACCTTCCTCCTCCATTTTAGTACAACAGATCGCAGATCGATATGCCCAAAGACGTTCTTGAAAATTTTTCCTCGGCATGATTTTTTCTGATGTTGTGACACCTGCAGTATATGAAAGTTTGAAAAAAATAAGAATGTAAACTCGGCGATTCGAACAAGAACTAAAACTGTTTTAGTGAGCATCTCTGAGCTGTACCACCACACTGTATGAATACAATACATCTAAAAAAAATCAATATATAAACTAGCTGCAGATCTGTAGCTCTCCGAAAATAAAAATTGACAGACCGGAGTCTATATATATATATATATACTCAACAAAAAAAGAAACGCATATTGTTTTACTCATGTTACTTGTCAATGAAATTTTTAAGGTGTTCATGGAACAACTATTTTTTATATCATTGGATACCTGTGACCTATTTAAAGGACAACATGGGGTTTAAAAACCCAATTGTTGAATTGTCTCCCTTGATTAAACATGTTTATGAAAGTAGTGTTTTTCATGATTTTTTCTAAATCGGATGTCTATTTTCGTTGATATTTTGGATTTAGAGAAACTAGTAACACTCCTATTAAACCCATATTTAAGATTTGATTGCAGTGTTGATGCTGCAATACCACGCCGAAACAAAGATGAACACAACCAGGCTAGTGATAATACTAAATGGAGCTACGCAAAAGGGAGTTGCAACTGTATTTGGAATTTATCAATGGGCTTTGCAACGGATAAAATAACGTCAGAAGACCATTATCTGGCCATCCGCAGGTAACCACAACCAGGCAGGACCATCACCCCCCCCCCCCCCCCCCCCCCCCCCCCCCTTCAGCACCTGATGCTATTCAGAACTTGCTGTAAAAACTGCTGCTACAATTGCTAGATGAAAAAATCAGCATAAAAGTGCATATATTGTTCGCAAGAGACTGAAAAGAGATGGTATTCCTCCACGATATCCGTACATTGGATACCCACTAGCATTGAGACGTCGCACAGTACATATTGTTATGTCCCTTGAATTTGGGGGCGATGAAAATGACATAAACTTGACTTTTAAATTTGCAACATAGGACATGTTTGATTTTTATCAAAAACACTCTAAAATCAATTAAATAAAATAAGGTTTAAACTGAAAACTAAGATTTTCATATTATTCTGAATATGCGTTTCTTTTTTTGTTGAGTATATATTTTCGGAGAGCTACAGATCTGCAGCTATATGTAAACCAGAATGATAGGGGGAATAAATCGCACTTTTGATGATCGAGTTCTACATGAAATATTTTTCAAGTTAGGCAATTAAAATAGAGTACTCAGATGTCCATACCTTACAAAATGAAGCCTATAATTTGGCCATATATTTAAGAGACTATAGTTACATTGAGGTACGAGGAGACATATATGAAATCCATGCGATGTCTGTCTTTATAAGAAATAATTATTACGATTTTACATTTCACGCTTCCAAAGGTTAGAAGCAAAACAAAGAAGAAACATGTGATCAGCTCTCTACAATCCGTTACCGACATCATTAGCTGATATCTTTTTTGAATCCTAAAAACACAAGAAGTCCATTGCTATACCTTTGAAAATGTGTTCCTATACAAATCTATACGAAATAAGTTTAACATTTTGGTGTGTGTGTGTGGGGGGGGGGGGGCAGAAAGAAATCAATGTTTGACCGCTGAGTGAGGTGTTGGACCGGTTGGCGAGATGTTTGACCGCCTTAGTCACATACTGGGGGAAGCTTACTCTCATTTTCATTCATGATTGTTAAGAATCGAGAGACCTGATTAAACATCACGGAAAACAGTACAAAATACATGCATGTCAAAAAAAAAAATAAATAAAAAATTTATGAAAAGTATAACAAAACATTTAACTGACAGGTAGACATTTTTTGTTTTTGGCCTAAACTTTTGGGTCCGACAAAACGCTTGTTGACCTCGAAATCAGTCAATAAACGTATAAGAATAATTTTCACAGACTGAAAAGGGTGTGTGTGTGTGTGATAAATAGTGGCTTACATGTAACGCAAAATACAAGTACAGCTATAGCAAAAAAAATGACATTAGTCCTTGTATAATGCTAAAAAGCAGTTACGTGAACATATCCAGGAATGCTTGGGTGGGTGGATTGGGATAACACAAAAAAAAAACCGGGGGACAGGGGGTTCGATTCAAGAATATTTGTACATGTATTTGAAGATATATTAACAAATAAAATATCATTGTGAGCTATGTCGACGTAATATGCGACGGAAGCAAATTGGTAAGGCGGAAAGGGGGGGGGGGCTTAACCACCCCAAAAAGGTAAACCCCAATTTTCAATATATTTGCCAAAAAAGGGGGGCGCTAAGTCCCCGGTTCCGACGCCTACTTATGCTTTTTCTTGGATTTAAACTTCATAGGACTGAAAAAATATGTGTAAGTGTTTGCATTTATCGTATTGAATGTGCATAGGTATATACTTTCGCTCCCTGCGAAGTATTTCTTCAGGAAATCGGTACGTCGAAATCTTCATTCATGAAAACCCAGGGCTACGCATTGTCGATAGTGATAAACGGATTTCATCAACTCGATGGGAAATTTTAGCGATGATGATGCGATCGTAGTTGAGTATAGAGTCAAATACTTCAATAATTACGTTGTGATGCCATTTGACTGCAGAATTATACGGAATATATAGAAAGCCAAAAAATGACACATGCGCAAAAGGGTTAGTGCATGCCTGGCATGGACTAACCCTTCTGCGCATGGGTGACAACAAACTAAGAACATAGAAGCCCTTTCCCAATATAAACATAAACAAAAACACAATTAACAATAAAATAAACAAACAAATAACATAAATAATATGAAAACATGCATAAAAACCAAACTTTTCTTGATAAAGTTAAAAATATTACCAATTTTTACAGTTTCTACAACAAAAATAATTTTTTTAAAATAAATTATCAATAACATTGCAACTACAGCAAAAAATAAAATTTAATTGAAATCTATGTCAAGTAATCATTCCAAGTTTGAATAATACCTTGTTTATAGTTTTTTATCACATCATGTTCAAGACTATAAATTGAGGACAATTTGAATT
>PRKT01002880.1:0-11249 GCA_003671525.1 Saccostrea glomerata | reverse complement strand
CCGAGCAGGTCTGACAAGCGGCATTTTTTGGCCAATACCGTACTTTGTTCTTTGCAAGACAATTACACTGTTGGAAGTTATGCTTCATAATAAAGTCATAAAAACATTTTTTCTTCGATTTTGACAATTAAATTTGGAATGTTCAAAACAGTATTACTAATTCATATTGCCAAAAATTAAGAAGATTCTGACACAAATATTTTATTTTTGGACAAAAAATACTACAGAGAAGTAGACAGGCAGAAAAACAGACAGTGTGATTCCATGATATCCCAAACGTTGTTGGGAAGAATATAACAAAGTTTATTTAACAGTGTGTAGTTACCTTAATTAAGCTATGAAGCAAGTCTAGGATCTTGGGATTTATTCTTATGAGACGCTGACTGTATATTGAACCTGTAAAACAAATATTCACATAGTAGATATCTTCTAAGCATAACTAAAACTTAATTAAACTACAAAACTACAACTACAAAAAATAGAGAGTACATGTTTGTAGGTTCTTAATAGTCTTAATTAATATCTTACATTTTACCAAAAACTATGTTCTCTAGTGTTGGAAAAAAATTCTAAATGTCAGGTAATTAATGAATACCGGTACATAATAGAAGTAAATATTCCAATGGATTAGCTAGCTGATGTACTTTCAACAATCAACACATATGCACATGTACTTGTACCTTGAAAATTGGATGTCACTGTTATTATTAATTTTTAACTGAAATTCAAAAATTCAATTAACCCCCTGAAGTCATTTAGTACATGTACCGGCCAGTTTCATAGCTTTTAAAGCCACCAAATTCTATTCATACTTTCCATATTTTAAAAGTCACTGGATTAAAAATAGCTGTTTTATAATATAGAATAAAATTATTGTAATATTGAGTTGGATTTATTTTTTATGAATTCGTGCGAACAATATAATGTAGAATTATAAAGGAACAAAAAGAAATTATCAGAAATATTTTGTCATGAAGGAGTCATTACAGAATCATGATGTTTACTTTGATATTTATTTTTACCTTTAATATTGTGATGATGCAATCATCTGTCAAATCAGCTTTAGGATCAATCGCCAGTCTTATCTGCTTTGGGCTTAACCGGCTTTTTAGGCGCAGCACTGTGACACTGAACTCAAGTTACTGCATGCATCTATAGGCCATAAAAACAAACACTTGTTACTAAGTTGATGAAAGAATCGACTTGACAACCATCTCAACATACATAAACACCAACTGACAATGGTTTCAAGGTTTCTACTTTCACTTTCATATCAGTACGTAACGAAAGGAAAACCAATAATGCCTTTAAAAATAGCCTAATATGTAATGTTTACGTTAATTTATCCAAAATTACTTACCTGTATACAAATTATAAAAAAAATAGTAATGCCTTTAGCCTAACATGTAACCGCTTACATTCATTCAGAAACATTTTTCTCCAAAATTAGGCCTACTTACAGATCACTATCGTTAGGTTTACGAAATGCATGACAAGTCACAAGTCACAAGTCACAATGATAAGGGTATTATGATAATTATGTACGAAATGCATCACAAGTCACAAGTCACAAGTCACAATGATAAGGGTATTATATACATGTATATAGAAAGTTCATACGCACCTGTAACTATAATGAAATGATATTTAAACAATATGAATCAAAAGTCTTTAAAAAAATGTTTGGAGATCACTTACCTTTCCAATACACCCAGCACGTCTGCTGCAGCAGTGACGTCAAAAATGACGTACATTTTCATCCGATAAAAGACAAAACCGGCCCGGAGACAAATACGGAATTATTTTAATTTTACTCAAGAAGTAAGCCAAGCCCAAAAGATTTAAAATGAAAAGAAAATGAATTTATTCTTTATCTATTTTGTCTGATAAATGCATTATTACAGAAAAAAAATTGTGAAAGTTTTTTTAGAAGGGAAAAGAGGGGGGGGGGGGGTAAACAAAGTAAAACTTTACATGAGTAATTACTTACAAATTCTTTTGAATTTTAATGTACACACATGTGAGTTAAAACTTAACATGTGTATAACATGTGTATATGAATACACATATATTTTATATAAATAAAACATGTATAATTCATCTGTATTTTCGCACACATATATTACATATATATAATATGTGTTATACATGTGTGGTGAAAAACATGTGTTTAACATATATATTATCTCACAGGTGTATTACACATGTATATTATATATGTTTTACATATAAATGAAACACATATTTTACATGTGTTTATTTACACACATGTATTACATGTATAAAACATGTGTTGAACACGTGTGAAACCAAACATATGTTTAACACATGTGGACATTTTTCCTGTATACCACCTAAAATAAAATAAAAACATTCTCTTGCTTCGCAAAATGTGAAAAAAGTGACAATAGGTACTTCAGTTTCAGCATGATGATAGAAAACGAAATAACATTATATCGTTTGTTGATTTGTACGTATTTCAACAAAACGCACCCACCTTTGAGTGACGTTGCTTGCCTGTTTAGCCAACATAACAAAATTTTTCTATTCTACTGCTAATTTAGGTAAATGTATGTGTGTAAGCATTGTAACACTAAAGAAATATGAGGAGAAAATAATGGGAATTAATATTGAGCTCATTAAAGATTGAAATAAAGACCTATGATTCTAGAATAGTAAGAAAAGGAAAAAAGTAAAATTCTGTAGAATCACTGAATTTAACCACATTTGAAATAACTGTGAGGATCTGGAACAGTAATTATTCTCAAAAACACAATTAAAAAATTCAACTTGAAAAACTCTCAAATCTTTTATTTGTGGAATCAGGTTCCATGAAAGAGAAAACATTCTCTGTCATTCATTCAAATAAGACTTTTATGTCGTCTGGTAAACAAAGTTGAAGCATCAGCATAAAATGCAAAAAAGGAAAAATAACAAAAAATGATCGATATAAAAAAACCATAAACATAATACAGATGTGAAGAGGGCATAAAACACGAACAACTGGAAATTTCATAAGAGGAGGTATGATGTGCCAAGTAAGGCGAAGGCAAAATGTTATCGAAAACACGGATGTTTGTTAAACTTTCAAAACTCCAATAACCAATTTGATTTCAGAAAACTTAACACCCGAAACACAAAAAATATAAATAAACAACATTTTCAGCTAAGAATTAAAAAAATAATCAAATTTAGATAAAAACTATCGTGTACTTAATTTATAAATGTACCAAAATTGGCCAAAAAACTTAAGGAACATATTGATGGGAAACAAATACAGTAACCATAGCATTAATATTCAACAATTTATATACAGAAACTATGTTGCCTGTTGTATGAATAGATCTATTCAAATAATACCAACAATGATGAATGGGTAGTAATTTTAAGAAAAAGGTCACACGCAATCAAACAGGAGAAGAACACCGACATCTGAATCTTTTTTAACAGCATGGTTTTGAAGACTTGTTGACGGCATACACGGTAAGTTAATATTTTTTCTTTCTTTTCTACAAATTGCATTTTTCGCCGAGTTTCCCTCCATTGTTTACTCCCCCACGTAACCAGTCCTTAAAATGGCACCAGGCGACTTTTCAGAAAAATGAGAGGTAACTCTGAAACTAAGACGGCGATTTGGACCTTTGTGCATATGACAATTATATTGCTGTTTACGTCATCTTTTGTAAATCTGTTAACTTATAGTTGAAACGTTGTAAAATAGCAGAAATACTTTTGTACAAGAAAATAAACTCTCAAGACATTGATCATCAGACAATTGACTTTGCACATGTGATTTGTCAAGCACTTTCTAAAAACTCAACATAACGAGAAAATCAAAGCTAATTTTGTTTCGATTTTTCTTACATATTTTATTGTTTTCTGAAACAACAATAAGCAAATAAACTTCATCCCTAAGGGAAATGAACTTCCAAATAGAAATAGCATTAGAAGAACAAAAAGAATTTATAAATCGTTTTACTGCATAAACGTTTGCGTCTCGAGGTAATTTATATAAAAGCAAACTAATGATAGTTAGAGATTAACATATTTAGAATGAAAGAATGATTTATACGAATCTATCTGTCATAGTACATAAAGTATTACAGGGTGCTATGTTTGGGCAGAAGTGAAATTTGCCGGATCCTTATAACAACTAAAATCGACTAAAGTCGATCAAAAAACAAACAAAAACTATAAACAATGCTATAGCTATGCTTGATGAAACAAAGAAAAAAGAATGAGAAAAAGGTTTGTGTCGCAAATTCAATAATTTACACATATATTATACTTACTATTTTTACACGAGGATTTTTCATTTCTCTTATCTACACACAATCCAATCTTTCCTGTTAAACTGGAAGAAATATTAAACAACATAATCGTTGCATCATATCTTAAATAAATTAAATTTGTCTTTATGCCTTCAAATAATGAATTTAATTTCTCATCGAAAATCTTTATTTTAGGGGATTTCTTGACTTTATGCTTTCAAATTTTTTTAAAATCTGAATGCAACTAAAAATAATTTTATCTTACTTTAACATACTAAGACATTTAGGTCCTTTTTCAATATTTATGAATATTTTAACGTCTGGTGACAATTTAACTCTGTTCCTACTTATTAAATTGATGCATATATAAATATATAAGGATTTCAAACAGTATTTAAGATTCAAAGGACATAGGACAAGTTAGGGTTTAGGCCGAATATGGCCACTTATTTGGTGTAAAAAATCAGAACACTGGTAAAATTGTGATAGTTTGTAGTTAGGAACCTAAAATGATGCATGATTTTAAACCAGCACTAATTTAGATACAAAGCCTACATAGGAGAGGGTTAAAATAGGTTGCGCCTGCTGTCCAATCCTATTCACAACAGCATCAGTGAATAAAATATTGTTTAAATTTAAATTAATTACATGGAAGCTGCTAGCGGATCCAGATATAGGACATTTTCACGAAATTCTTCAATTCTGCTTGAATTTCATGGGGAAATAACATGCAAATCCGTCACTAATGCAGTGTAAAAACAATGGACTAACAATAAGTATGAAAAATATCAGTCAGCATGTAACTCAATGATAAATTTTTGAGCTTGAATACTGTTCGTTATCTCCATAAGTTTCATACAAATGCTGGATGTTTTTCAGAGTAGTTGTTAGACCATGATTTGCACACCGAATTGTCTAAAGATTTTGCCGATATTACTCTATCATAACACGGTGCATACAGTGGGCGTGGCTAGTCGGCAGGCTTTGCTCACTCCTTCATGGCACCTTATCCCGCCTTTGATGCTTTAAAGACCAATGTTAGCTTTGTTCGTTTGTTCCTGATTTAAAGTGTTTGAAGGAAGTTTGAATACTCTGAATTATGTCCATATATTTTGTAGAAACATCACCAAATACCGATGAAGGGTTGTTAATAACAAAATATTTTTATTTTTTAAAACTTCTCGGACTAAAGGATGACCTGACATAACTGCTATTTCGGGCCCCTTTTTCTACCACGAAATATATTTAATCTACAACGATTTTGATAGTTTTCAAACATGAGTGGATATATATGACGACTTGTGAATAGTTTCAAAAGTTCCAACATATTTTAATGATAAGGATTAGTGCATTGTTGCAACCACTATTGAAATAACGAGCACTATTGAAATAATTATATCAATAGTGGTTGAGAGTGCATTTCAATAACAAACATAGTTAGTAACCACTATTGAAATAACGACCACTATTGAAATAATTATATCAATAGTGGTTGAGAGTGCATTTCAATAACAAACATAGTAAGTAACCACTATTGAAATACAACCACTATTGAAATAATTATATCAATAGTGGTTGAGAGTGTATTTCAATACAAACAAAGTTAGTAACCACTATTGAAATACTACCGCTATTGAAATGATCATTTCAATAATGGGTGAGAGTGTATTTCAATAACAAACATACATAGTAACCACTATTGAAATATGACCACTATTGAAATAATTATTTCAATAGTGGGTGAGAGTGCATTTCAATATAATAACCATAGGTTTCAACCACTATTGAAATTTGAGCACTACTGATATAATTATTTAATAGTGGGTGAGAGTGCATTTCAATATGGTAACCATAGGTTTCAACCACTATTGAAATACGACCTGTATTGAAAGAAAACTTTCACCTCATCAGCAACTTTTGAAATAATTATTTAAATAAACCAGGGTATATTGGATTCATTGTTCAAAGCACTGTTGAAATCAGTAATTTAATTCATATTGAAATCTTTATTTCAAAAGTAAACATTATTTCAATAGTTGTTGCAACCTATGTTTGTTATTGAAATGAATCTCACCCACTATTGAAATAATTATTTCAAAAGTAGTCGTATTTCAATAGTGGTAACTATCTATGTTTGTTATTGAATGAACTCTCAACCACCATTGAAATAATTATTTCAATAGTGGTTGTATTTCAATAGTGGTTATCACCTATGTTTGTTATTGAAATGAACTCTCAACTACTATTGATATAATTATTTCAATAGTGGTTATATTTCAATAGTGGTTACTAACTATGTTTGCTATTGAAATGCACTCTCAACCACTATTGATATAATTATTTCAATAGTGGTCGTTATTTCAATAGTGGTTGCAACAGTGCATTATTTATGATATCATAGACCGTATGATAGCAAAATTCGGCTTGGTTCATGACAATGTTCTTTTTATGAAAAAAAGAATAGGCAGGTCTTAGTACAATAGAGGGATACGTATGTCCGAGAAATCTACCAATCAATCTATTTTTATTATTTCTCACATAGTCGCTTACCGAGAACAATTGTCCGATTCAATGAAAGAACGATAAAACATGCTGGTTTACTATATGTTTACATTATATCAAAGACACGTGGTTAAGGTAAATTAACATAATTAACACATTATATCTACTTACATTTCAAACTTTCGAAGGTCAGATAAGTTGTTTATTCAAAATAATACTCATGAAACTTTAAAGGTACTTGGACATATATTTGAAGTTATTATTTTCTCTATAATATTACGACATATATTTTAATAGCATTTCACACAAAAATTAATTAAACATCTTATTCCATATAAAAGATATTAAAATTTCAAATTTTTTGGTGGGTTTGATTTACACATTCTTGCACTTTCAAAATTAATTTCATTCTTAATCCATAGGAAAAGTGGCAATCTCGTTGTGTATAAATGAAAAATATTAAATTAAATACTATAATCCAGAAAATTCAGAGTAGACATGTGCGAAATCAAAACAAACACACAATATATTATCCGTCCGTGCAGTTGTGGTAAGCAGACGGTGACGATTGAACGCACCCGGTGAACAGAAACATCAACAATAACAGAACTTGTGTCCTATTTACAAAAACTGTGTACATAACTCAAGTGTGCTCGGTTTGCTAAATTCTGTACGCAACTCTTAGTTCGGAATGACGATACTTGTGAAGGAGTTTTGCTTTCTAACATTTCTACTCTGAATAAAATTATTTTTCTGGATAAAAGTTTTAATATTTTTCATTAATACACAACAAGATTGCCACTTTTCCTAATTAAGAATAAGGTTTAAATTTGTGAAAATGCAAGGATTTGTCAATCAAACCCGCCCAAAAATTTGAACTTTTAATAACTTTTAAATGAAATCAGATTTTTAATTAATATTTGTGTGAACTGCTATTAAAATATATGAGTCGTAATATTATATAGAAAATATTGATTTCAAATCTGTGTCCAAGTACCTTTAACGTCTACTGTTTAAGGTCAAGAAATACACATTATACTTTTATTCACTGATGTTCAGGAATATGTGTAGAACTAGCGAATTGCCAATCAAACGCTTTACAAAACCTAAAACTATGTATATTTATAGATCAACTGTTTTATAGTTGTGTGAGCTGAGAAATTGTAGATTCGTGTCTAATCTGACTCAAATGCATAAACAATATTGACGGAAAACGGTTAAAAAGCATTTTTGCTTTCATGCATAATGTTTCCTTAGTTTTGCTTAGTATTTTGTGGATTCACACGTACATTTAATGCAACTCATTTCGCTGATTGGTCAGTTAGAAAGTGACGTCAGTGCATCGATTAGCATGAAACATATAGAGACAACGAACAGTATTTCAGATCAAAAGTCCACAAAACAATTCAAATTGGAGCAGAGCAAACAGGCAAACAGGGCCCTCGAGCTCCAAACATCGGAGGTAGGATCAGGTGCCATGGAGGAGTGAGCATCTCATGCTGCACCCGCCGTGTGCTAATTGATATGATCGGAAAATAACGGAAAAAATCCGTCGTTAAATGAGTGTATAAATAATGTAGTAACAATTATTATGGAAAACGTCAGTCAGCATTTGACTCAATGATAGATACGTACACTATTTGCTGACAAGGTCAATGTATCGACCAAAGAACTTGCGAAATTATGACTTTAAACGAGACTGCTTTAATTCTTGTTTCATCAACTTGTTTGTCAATAATTTACCTCGTTGTAGAAATTGTTCACACAAAGAGTATGCTCTTACGTATCTAATCAATTGAGATATGTTAACTCCGTATGCGGTGATGAAGGTATATTGCTGCATAAGTAAGGGAAGTTGACGATAGAAAAGTTAAAGTCATCACATTTATCATAGAGTTCGGTTGTTAGATTATCATTAACGTATTTCATTACTTTATTCTTACGTCAGAAAAAGAGTTTCTGCGATCTGTTCATAATGAGAAAAGCCAGCTAGATTTAACTTTTTTTAACAACAAAATGTGAGCGCAGTAAGGTACATTTTCTCTTTTCACAAATAAAAAGTTTTAAAGAAAATACAGTGACCAGCCAAAGGATAAAAATTAAACCATTTGCGCTCATATATTTTAAGGACATCAGAGAGTTTGGCGAGGCTAATATTTAACGGAAATTGGATATGAACATTGTACCCCTACCCAAAGTAAAGATATATATCTTCCAAATAACGTTTCTATTTTTGGCAAAAAGTAGTATTTCATTTGGGTACACATATCAGCGATTAATTGCATGCAAAAGGTGAAAATTAGACATTTATTTTTTTGTCAATCTATTGGGGACCGTATGTCACATCATCCTTAGAATATTTTAGTGAATGGACAGCCACACTTACTTATTTCTGCATACGGTATCATCTGTAAAAAAAGATTATGACATAGAAGAACTAAACATCGTATGATATACAATAAAAAGCAGTATTGATACTGATATATTGAACTTTTAACAAGGCAATTTTTTTCATTACTTAAGAAATAAATCTTACGAAGGCATCCATAGACCCTGTCGCAGTGTTCGTCACTGGCGCAGGAACAGAAACTCCGACAACCTTGGCCGTAAAATCCCTCAAAACAAAGACTGGTACACTCTACTCCAAATGACCCAATGCATGCTGTTAAAATATAATGTATGAGGACCAATTAAACATTCAATTTTTATAATATTAAAAGAACAATAACATTTTACAGAATTTTGACACTTTAATATAGCTTGTACAGTAAGTTTTGGTATAAAATCATATACTAACATGTACAGGTAGGAAGTTTTAGTTTTTATACACATGAAAGCAGTAATCGGTTTTCAAAGTCACTATTCGCTCTAGAAATCATTAGCTTACTTAATTTGATGGAAAAAATATTCTCTTATGTTTTCTAAAAATCTGTAAGAATGATGAATATGAACAGAATTGGCTGGAAATAGATAAACATCATGTGCATTTAGGGATAAAGATTACCATTTCAACAATAAATAATTTTTATTGACCAAAAAATCATTGATTGATTGTATATTGTTTAACGTCCCTCTCGAGAATTTTTTACTCATATGGAGACGCCACCGTATACCGGTGAGGGGCTTCAAATTTTGACCTTTACTCGGCACTCAGGGCCATTGAGCAGTGAGGGATCTTTATCGTGCCAACGCCTGCCACTGATACGGGTCCTCGGTTTTTAAGGTCTTATCCGAAGGACCCACAACTTTCACTTCAAAGTGCCGAGCGCATGGCGAAGGAATAGTTGCTACCCATTTTATCGACTGAGTCAGTCGCGGCCGAGATACGAACTCACGACCTCCCGATCACGGAGCGACCGCTCTACCGACTGAGCTACCGTGAACGGTCCAACAAATCATTAAATAATGTATCTGATGTATAAAGCAAACAATTATCGTCATTATGGTCCAGTTATAAAATATAGGATCTCCCATGATTTGTAGTTGGATAAAAATCATATCCAACTACAAATCATGGGAGATTCTTTTTATCCCATGTTTAATGCTTCATAACCGATGTTATACACTGTTTTATATAGCACACCACTTTATTTTACTTCATCACGCTAACGCAAAAACCATTGTGACGTCATAACTGCACTTAAGTGTGGGATATGAAAAATTTATCCAATGGGTCATATCCACGGGATAAAGGGGTAAACATGGGATAAAAGTAAATATTTCATAGATTTATCAAAAGTATTTTCATCATAGTGGTAAACAAAACAGTTTAACAAAGGATCCTTCAGACAAAAGTTAATACTAAAAATAAGAAATGTGATGAAATTCATATAATTTATTATATGAAATGTGTACAAAGCTTTTTACAATCTAGAAAAGTGAACTTTTCATATTTCGATTTTAAAAGAGGAGAGAATCGTTTTAACACCGAATTCTTATCAAAGAATCTAAACATACAATTACATTTCTTTTAATTGAATAAAATATATTCTGAAAATACTTTTAAAATATTCCTCTCAAATGCATTGAAAAACCGTTCAGCATCTTTTGCATAATTTTCAAATTGTTTAAAATTTTGACAAAGTATTGCATATCTCCTTAATTTACTTCTTTACTTTTGAAATATGCATTGTGAAGTTTCATAGTTAGTAATTTACCAGATATAGTCAGATACAAATTGTGACATATACTTTTTTATACAATTCTTAATAATCTCATTCTTTTCATATATTATAATGATGCAAGTAAAATAAAGGAGTATTTTTAACTTCCCATAAATAAAGTGCTTCATATATACAGAAACAAAAACATTTTTGTTTACACATGGTTAAAATTTTATTCCTTGCACAAAGACGTTTCAAAGAAATGTGCAGTATTCTATGCTATCATTCAAAGAAATTCTTTAAACCCACCTATGCAGACCAAAACAACAAAGATGAAACTATTCAAACTTAGCTGACATAGTGATTCACATTA
>PRKT01002878.1:0-7500 GCA_003671525.1 Saccostrea glomerata | reverse complement strand
AAAATATTACGTTTTTAAAAATGTTTTTAAAAGTTTAATTTAAAAAATCTGTCATTAGGAGGTAGCATCCCAAATTTAACTTACGTGAAAGTATTGATATGAATACGGTATTTTTTCAGTTTTTAGAGCCTGACAAAAAAATCTTATCGAGTAGATATAATCAGTTTTTATTATTTTTTGAGTGTTTTTATTTTCTTTTATTACAAAATATAGTCCATGCAGTTTCTGATATACGAGGTAAGATATTGGGATAAAACGCATTCATGTATAATTACAGGATTCTCTTATCTACGTTTTACGCCTTTCCTCATACCCATTAAAGTCTGCATAGTTAAGCATTCGGTGCTTATGAAACCCGTGATAATTTAAACCTATATGTGTATAGTCCATACGATAAACACTTGTGTGAGTTGATCTATACACATGGAATTTAAGCATTATCGATGAAAATCGGACGGCTAAGCAAAATTATATTTACCAACATATGATATATTCCGGTAAATGTTATAATTGAACTTGATAGGAACTTACTGGTGTGATCTATACCTCCTTACAAAACGGTTACATTCTATCATGCATTATTTTTTTCTTTACCGAGATAAAAATGTCAAGATTGTTCACGGTAAATATGTGGGGAATACCTTATTCTTCAAAAGTTTTCATCTAACTTCTACAGATTTTTTGTTTGAAAATTCTTTGAAAAAAAAAACTGTTATCTAATTGATCCTTTAAAATATGTTTTGGGGTGTGTAAAAATGCTGTTGTCTGATTGGTCAGAAAAATAATTACGTGTACTTGATGTACATTATTGCAACTTTCGGTAATCGTTCCTGACTTCCATATTTGGAAATCGTCCAGACCCGTTAATCTAGAACCTGCTGAAAGTCTTTTGAATTTTACAGCATTGTACAATATAAACTTATTAATAAATACTAGCGTATAGAACTGACATTTTTTTACCCTTGGCTTTTAAACAGACCACAAGAGAGTGGTGGATCAGGAGCAGCAGTAGGAGTGGTGGTGGCTATCATCCTTGTGGTTGTAGTGGTGGTTATCGTGGTGTTTTACAGGAGAAACCAATTTGGTTTCAAGGATAAAATGGAGTCATTGTTTGATAGTATGTATCAAAAATCATAAAGATGGCAGTGAAAATTTCATTTACAATGAAGCGCATTGAAGTGGTAAAATTTTCCGTTTGGATGAAAAGTTCTGAGTCATGTTTTGAACGTCAATTCAAACATAATGACACGCCCATATTTTTGGAAACGAGAAAGAAATATTTGTTGTAGTTTTAGGACACCCCATTCTTCGTGACAAGCATCATGAGTCACACTGAAATGGAGCTTTAAAAAAATTAGAAGAGGGAGTTAGAGACTCCCCGCTTCTGTAAAACACAAATTGCAACGAATGTGTACATATTTTTGAACTTATCATGTCTATTGGAGTTACAACAACACATGTTTCGGTCGAACACGTGTTTACTCGGTGTTTATTTAGATCCTCGATTTGATTGGCTATTATATTTATTGAAACCCTGTTCTACAGGTATTTGAAGAAACAACTTGACCGTTTTATCCATTTCTAAAGAAATGGGCGTGTCATAAGATGAAAATAAACACTCTAAAGATAGCTCAAAACGTTCCATTCGAACGGAAAATTTTATCACTTCAATGCGCTTCATTGTAATGGGATTTTGCAGTTTTGGCAATGAACTTTAAATCTCGATGAAAACGAGAAATTAAGATTCAAATTGATTAAATGTTTTCACACTTTATAAGTATCAGAAATTATCTTCCAGGGAACAGAGAGGGTGAAACAAGACCACCTGGTAAGTTAGTACATTTTTCTGTAAAAGTCATGTTTAACATTTCCAACAAGGGGAATTGGAAAATTCGTTATATATCAAATCCAAATATTTTTTCATGAAATAAAAACAAATACTATAGAAATAGTTTCCTCTTAAAGGGGAACGAAAATAAAGAGATAAGCTGCACTTCTGATATTCCGTCCCACCATGACAGAGTATCAAACACCCTTTAACGCCGTAAAAGGAAATCACTTATTTAATAAATATTAATAGTATTTTACTGTTGAAAATGTTATAGTACTTTTGACTTACTTTACCCCAAGACAGAATGTGTACAAGTATAAAATACCGAAACTACAAATGATAAAATTGCTTTTCTTTATGCAGGTGTAGGCAGTGTTACAACGCACTTTGAAAAATTACGCACTTTGAAAAAAATTTTCATAGTGCGTTAAATTTTGGGACCAAGTCAACGCACTTTGAAAAAATAAAATTTCATTTCAAAGTGCGTTAATATGGACCATATTAACGCACTTTGAAAAACTGTGTATGGATTTGTCAATATTCCTGCAAATCTTAGCTAGGTATGATAAATAGTTGAACCTGTTTGATAATTCTTCTGTGAAGAGGTCACTTCAGGATGTGAAAGTGAGCGATTTTGATTTTTTCACACTTTGAAAATTCTTTCTCGCTTAAATGCTTTAATGTACTTATTTTTTTTCAAGTTTGCATGCATTTTATGTAAACTTAAATTTATTGAAAGTTTTCAACGTCATACCAGTTATGTAAACACATATACATGTATTTGGGTGTAGCATATGCATCAGTACCGGAAAGGGGGGTTACATGTAGGCACATAAATATTTTGCAAAGATTTACATAATATATACATGTTTGCATTAAAAATTGGGGCTCAACTGTGGGGTCAACTTTTATTTGCTACCGACGGCTATGTACAATGTCTAAGAAAAAAAAGAGCTGTGATGAGAGACCTTCTACTCGTCTTCTCCTTGTTCTCAATGAGGTTAAATGAGTTCATGTAAATTTTAAAAGTTTTTCGAAAGATACAATTATTACAATTTGATTTCCTCTATTACTAAAATCTAAGTCTAGAATTTTTATTTTCATACATATATTTTTTTCAAAGTGCGTTAAATGCCTCCATGGTAAAAAATGTTTATATGCATTCTTTACGCACTTTGAAAAATTTTTTCAAAGTGCGTTGAGTGTGTCCAAAATTTAACGCACTTTGAAAAATTTTACGCACTTTGAAAAAAATTTTCATAGTGCGTAATTTTTTCAAAGTGCGTTGCCACAAGGCAGTCTTTATATCAATCCAAATGCTAATTTCAAGCTTAGCAGACAAAGTGATCTTAATAGCTAGGATAAAACATTGAGACACCTAAAGGACAATTTATATTAAACATTTATGCATTAACTATGGAATCAAGATTACATTCTATTTCTTTTTTACGTAGATGAGGAAACTGGAGTAGCAGATGAGACTGAAAAGCCTTTACTTCCAGGTAAATATCTATCCTAAAAAATGAAAAATGTTGAACAAATGCCTTTCATGAGTAAAACAAAAGATGTAAATGTACAAAGTTAACATTCAATGTGATGGTGGTTTTCAGTTACTCAAAGTTTAATAGTGTTTTGGGTATCTTCTATATTTTTTAACACAATTATATCATTGCTGCAGAACTACTTTGTCTATTTCAACTTGATTGAAAGTATTCGTAGATGTAGTATAATTTGTTTATTGAAATATCGAAGCAAATCTTTTTTTCAAAAGAAAATGAAAAGAGAAAACAGTGGTGTATTCATTTTAAAAATTGAGGCTTTGGAATATGGCACGCCGATTGGTTCAAAATTATTTTCTGCACAACGATCACGATTTTATACACGAGCTAGAAAAAAAAATACACGCATAAAATGAAAATGCACGTATCGGTAAAAATTGCACATAGTTTGAAAGATTTTTACACAAATATAACGAAAAATACAAGAATCCGAAATTTTTTACACGATTAAAGGATTTAAAATGCACACACAAAAATCGAAAATTGCACGAGCAGAGGAAACTTAAAATTACACAAACAATTTTACTGCGCATACAGCTGCGCATATCATTATTATGTACATAGAATATTCATTGTGTTCTTGGTTTTCTGTACTCTTTGTCTCTTCGTGTACGCTAAGCTGAATGTTATCGAGGATGGAAGTTGCTTTTTTACAATCCGATATCTAATGAAGTGTTTCCTTCTGATCTATGCGAGAGTATAAGCTTTTTGAAAATACTATGTTTTTCTTATATTGACCGAGATCAAGGATGTATTATATGACGCCGGACAAAAATTGTAACAAAAATGTATCGCACGTTTGTGCTACAATGCGGGGTAAAAAAAGTACCTTTGCATATGATACTCTCGGCTCCGAACTAAAAGTACCTAACGATAAAAGTACAGTTCGGCTGACAAGGATCTTGATTTTAAAAAAAAATCGTTTGAGGAGATTTTTTCATTTCGAAATAGGAAATTAAATATTCAGTTGGCTGGATATATACAAATGTATACATTTTTAAATTTAAAACTGAGGATTACCTTAAATGTACACAACGTATTTTTAAAATCAAACATAAAAATATTTTATTTCTATTTACACATGTACATTGTATCCAAACTTATAAAATATTTGTTTTTGTTGGATATCTGTAGCTATTTTTGGTTATGATTTTCTTCCATGATATTTCATATTTTCAGTTTCTAATAAAAACAAAACATTTCTTGTAAGCGTTGCCCTCTTTTGTATTGGCGATTACTTGATAAATGTTTTCATTTTTAATAAAAAGGACCAGATAAACGGAGAATTTTTTTAATTTAAAACTGAGGATTACCTTAAATGTACACAACGTATTTTTAAAATCAAACATAAAAATATTTTATTTCTATTTACACATACATTGTATCCAAACTTATAAAATATCTGTTTTTGTTGGATATCTGTAGCTATTTTTGGTTATGATTTTCCTCCATGATATTTCATACTTTCAGTTTCTAATAAAAACAAAACATTTCTTGTAAGCGTTGCCCTCATTTGTATTGGCGATTACTTGATAAATGTTTTCATTTTTAATAAAAAGGACCAGATAAACGGAGAATATACTTATATACTCTATGTGCTTTGTATGTGCGCTTTTGTGTTTTAGTAATCAAATTTGTCCAAATGAAAACAAAAGTCTACTCAAATAATCCTGGCTATGGAAAACACATGATCAGTGGCGGACCTAGCTCGTGGATCGAGTCCCAAAATATAAATTTAAGTTTCAAATCGTTGGACCATAATGACACACAAAGATTTTTAAAACATTGTGAATTACTAAATACATCTACATACAATGTCATAAATAAAATGGGAATGGATACTGCAGTTTGATAATAAATGGAAAGAATATTGAACAAGAGGCCCAGGGGCCACAGCGCTCACCTGAGCACATCGGGCTTGAATTTATCCCCCCCCCTCCAGGCCTTCATCATTTGAACAAATTAGAATCTACACTACCTGAGGATGATTCCATATAAATATCACTAATCATAGCTTTGAAGTATTTGAAAGGAAGATTTTAAAAGGTTTCCCTATATATCCCTATGTAAAACTTGGGTCGGCCATTTTGGCCCCACCCTAGCCCCGGGGGTCATGATTTGAACAAATTAGAATCTACACTGCCTGAGGATGATTCCACATGAGTTTCATCTTTCCTGGCCCAGTGGTTCTGGAGAAGAAGATTTTTAAAGATTTTTCCTATATATTCCTATGTAAAACTTTGGTCGGCCATTTTGGCCCCACCCTTGCCCCGGGGGTCATGATTTGAACAAACTTGAATCTACTCTACCTGAGGATGCTTCCACATGAGTTTCAACTTTCCTGGCCCAGCGGTTCTGGAGAAGAAGATTTTTTTTAAATGTTATTAATTTTTAACAAATTCATGATTATCTCCCCTTGGAAAAGGGCGTGGCCCTTCATTTGAACAAACTTGAATCCCCTTCACCCAAGGACACTCTGTGCCAAGTTTGATTGAAATTGGCCCAGTGGTTCTTGAGAAGAAGATAAAAATGTGAAAAGTTTATGACAACAACAACAACAACGACGACGACGACGACGACAGACAACGGACAAATTTTGATCAGAAAAGCTCACTTGAGCCTTCGGCTCAGGTGAGCTAAAAATGCAAATAAATCATGTTCCAAATAGAGCACGATTTTTGCAAATATTTTCAAAGACAACAAATTCTCTTTACATTTAGAATTCGTATTCATTAAATTCTAATAATTTATTATTTCCCAAACACTAAATTTAAGTTTTTTGTAATAACACTTTTCAATCAAAATCTATGGCCATTATAACAAGAACTGACTGTATAATTATAAAATGAAATTAATCGTCAAACAGGCCTGTAGAAGCCCCCCCCCCCTACTTTTTTCTGAATATTATAGACTTTGCAACAGTAAATTTTCCTTATATGCTGCTTGACCCCCTAACCTCTAATTTTTAAATGTTGTTAGGTCGAGCGCAAATTCCAGGATATGGACGTTAATTACAATATTTATCGTCATAGTTTGAGGTTGAATTGCAATCCTGATTTCGATCGACTACTTCATGTACGCTTAAATTCATAGAAAAATATTTCAGCCAATAGCATCAGAAGGGGCATGTCCCTCCCCCTTTCGTTTTCTTTTCTTTGGCAAACATAACCTTTTTCTATCGTAAATTTATATCCACGGAAAAGCCCCATCTCCTTTTTATTTTGGTAGTTTAAATCTAAGTAATATATGCTTATGTGTTTCGAAAAGAAGGTGGAATATTGAAGTTGCTTCACTACCTCAACGAAATAAGATTTTCGAGTTTGGACACTTACCACCCACCCACACCTTTTTTCGCTTGTCATGCAATTAGGCTTTTCAGGTAATTTGTTAAAAAATTCTAACCCCCTCCCCACTATCAAAAGCGATGCTTTACCGATTATATGTGTCTGTATATTATAATTTTAAATTGTTTTAACTCCTTTTTATGCATTTTACCTATTCAAAGCAAACTCGATAAAAAAACATAATATATTAAACTACACATTGGTCAAAATTAAAGAATACATGTTCTACTTTGTCACATACATAGTCAGATAAAAAAGAATTATATTCGATCGTTTCAATATCAAACTTAAAGTTGCGCAATTATTTGCCTTATTTTTATTTTTTATGTTTATTTCCAAAAATATTTCTGTCAAATTCCACAACCCAGATGATCACAACAATGCTTCAAAATCTCTGTATAAATTGCTAGTAATCCTGAATCAAAAGGTGTTATTGATGTGTCAAATAACTATAAATTGATAAGCGTACAGGAGTCTTTCATTCCATCACCAGCAGGGAGGGTTCTCTCTATATTAAACGGTCACGCATCCACATCTTGAATTATTACTGACAGTGGTTGGTGGAGGAGAAGAGTATGATTTGTTGTTATACTGCCCTGTATTACATCACATGCTGTTTTTATTAATTTTAATGAAGACCT
Organism: Saccostrea glomerata; assembly: GCA_003671525.1. NCBI lineage: Eukaryota > Metazoa > Mollusca > Bivalvia > Ostreida > Ostreidae > Saccostrea > Saccostrea glomerata. The sequence continues at coordinate 125 of PRKT01002878.1, read as the reverse complement.
TTACTGTATGTATAAAACACATTGTACATACTAGTATTCGTGAGAGTCTAACGGAATTCTAAGACTGAATCCTTTTAAAAAAGATTAAATATAAATATTACTAACACGTTGCTAGGTATATGTTT
>PRKT01002877.1:0-11292 GCA_003671525.1 Saccostrea glomerata | reverse complement strand
CTTGTATGTTGAGCTATTTAATAGAATATTTGATTCTGGAATAATTCCCTCACAGTGGACTAATGGTATTATAATCCCAATATATAAAAATAAAGGTGATAAATCTGATCCTAAAAACTACAGACCAATTACATTAATAAGTTGTTTGGGTAAATTGTTCACTTCCATTATGAATGAGAGACTAAATAACTATGCTGATAGAGCTCAACTTATCTTGGAGAACCAAGCCGGTTTTCGAAAAGATTTTTCTACTCTGAATCATATTTTTTCATTATACTCACTTATTGAACTGTTTAAATTATATAAAAAGAAACTATACTGTGTTTTTATAGATTTCGAGAAAGCCTTTGACTCAGTCTGGCGATTAGGTCTTTGGAATAAAATTTTATTAAACACTATAGATGGCAAATGTTTTAAAGTTATAACTAATATGTATAAGGATATTAAATCTAGAGTAGTAGTTAATGGAGTATCATCAGAAATGTTTTCATGTACTGTTGGAGTAAGACAAGGTGAAAATTTATCACCATTTTTATTTGCACTGTATTTAATTGATCTAGAAGGTTTTTTGTGTGACAAAAATGTAAAAGGTTTGAAAAATCTGTCTGAGAAAATTGAAAATGAACTTAATATATATCTGCTGCTTTATGTTTTACTTTATGCAGATGATACTATTCTATTATCAGATTCCCCTGAAGATCTCCAGTACCAACTTGAGATGTTTGCTGAATACTGTAAAAAATGGCATTTGAAGGTTAATAGAGCTAAAACATAAATTGTTCTATTTGGTAAAGGTGAAAGATGTAATAATAATATATTAAAATTTGAAGATGTTCCATTGGAAATTGTTGAAATTTTAAATACTTACGAGTAACATTTAGTAAAAGTGGATCTTTTAATTTGAATATTAAGGATATGTATGAAAAAGCTACAAAAGCAATGTATGGTGTTCTTGGAAAATGTAGAAAACATAATCTTTCAATTGACTGTAAACTAGAAATGTTTGACAATATAGTGAAACCAATTTTGTTATATTGTTGTGAAATATGGGGATTTTGTAATGTCGCTCTTATAGAGAGACTTCATCTAAAATTTTGTAAGCATATATTAAATCTTAGGTCTTCCACGCCTAATTTTATGGTGTATGGAGAACTTGGTAGATATCCTCTATCTATTAATGTTAAAACTCAAATGATTTCTTTCTGGGCAAAACTTGTGGTATCACAAGGCACTAAAATGTCATCAAAACTATTATTTGTGTTAAAAAATTATGATTTACCATGGTGTAATCCTGTTAAAGATATTTTAAATGAGTGTGGATTGGCTTATGTATGGCAACAAAACTCTATTAATATTTCATGGTTAAAGAATAAAATGCAAAAGATTCTTGTAGATCAATTTAAACAATTGTGGTATAGTGATATGTATAATTCACCAAAAGGTCTTAATTATAGATTGTTTAAAAAGTCATTAACATTTGAGAAATACTTGTTGAATTTACCTCCTAAACTTTCTATGAAATATTGTATTTTTAGAACTGGTAATGCTAAGCTTCCAATTGAAACAGGCAGATGGTATAATATTGTAAGAGAAAACAGAATTTGTCACTTGTGTTTTTGCAAGGAAATAGGATATGAATTTCATTAATATTATTTAAATGCACTGACCCATACTTTAAGAATTCTAGATTAAATCTATTGTCTAAGTATTATTATACAAATCCTAGTGTTTTTAAGTTTGACCAACTATTTAATTTGAACAATAGGGAAAAATTAAGTTATGTAAATTTATTGGAACTATAATAGAGAGAGTCGGCTCTCTTGGTCTGTGACATTGTCATTTTTTCTTCTTTTTTTCTTTGTCTCACGCATGCTTAATTAATTAATTAATTGTAAATATTTTATGTAATATCCTCTCTATACTGTTTTGTACAGTTTATGAGAATAAAGTCTTGTCTTGTCTTGTTTTGTTAGGACTCTAAGTCCGGGGCCACTTCGGCCATATCTGACACGATCATTTTAATATGTCTGTTGATTTATATAAACTATTGCCATCGTTGAGACTCATCTAATAAATACGGAATCCTTCATCATTTGTTTTCTCTCTGGAATTGTAAATTGGCGAACTTTTGGGAAAACGGCACATCTATACTTCGTTTTACCTTACGGCCACACAGAGCCTTTACCTTATACCTCGTACCCTCTACGCCAACATTCCCTCACCCCGTTCGTTCTGCAAACAACGGATGCAGTTCCAGACAAAACCTTAGTACCGTCCAAATCTACTCAGTCACATATCCTTCTTCTGAAATATTTAAGTTTTCTATGATATATAATTATTGTAACTCTTGTCACTTCTCATTTTTTTAATATCATAGTACACTTTATATCAAGAAATCCATAGTAGATGTAGTAAATTCTTAATAAACTCCTTAACTTTAAGTAGTTTATGTGCTTAAATATTTTATTGCAAGCAAAAATGAATAAATGAATAAATAAAATGAACGAATAAATAAATACAAGTATTTTGCTTGCGTATTTGATTCAATTTCGGGTGATACATTGCTTTTTCTCACCTTTCATTAAATTAGTACATCAGAATATAGGTCAAGACTAAAGAACAAATTCTCAAACACATACACGTTTTCAAATTATTTACGCAAAAAAAAAAAAGATAAGACATAGGAGTTATGCCCATTTTAAAAAGCAATTTACATAAGAAAAAAATCTACACTCCCTTGTATTTGAAGTGTATAATTATGTATTTGTACACGTCGTGTATTTATTTTTTTTTACAGCAATTTTCGCGAAATTCAGAAATACACACACATGTCAGGAAGGAAGTATCAGGGGGAGTCTCCGAGCTGAGGGGTGACACCTTGTTTTCGGAGATAAATCTGACCCTCCCCCCCTAAAAAAATTGTTACGCCATTATACGCTCTTACGATATGAATAGATAGAGAATAATACATACCCTTTCCATATCACATCCTGTATCTGCCCTCGACCAATATCAGCCCTCCCCAGATAGCAAGCTTACGTTGGCCCAATGTTGGGCCACCGTTGTAAGTTACGTTGGTCCAATGTCGAAAATGATATTGGGCCAATGTAATTTTGCTCATCGGCGCAACGTTGCGCCGACATGTTGGCGCAACGTTGGCCCAATGTCGTAGAACGATAATTCTGACGTTGGTCCAACGTTGGGCCACTGTTGTCAGTTATGTTGGCCCAACGTTAGACTAACGTCAAAATTATCGTTCTATGACATTGGGCCAATGTTGCTCCAACATGTCGGCGCAACGTTGCGCCGATGAGCAAAATTACATTTGCCCAACATCATTTTCCGACATTGGACCAACGTCGGAAAATGTTTATTCGGCCAATGTTATTTTGTTCATCGTTGCACAACATTGCACTGACATGTTGGCGCTACGTTGTCCCAATGTTATACAATGATATTTCTGATGTTGGCCCAATGTAGGCCCAACGTATTTGTGCATCTACATGTAGGCCTTACGTTGGCCCACTTTCAAACAATGATAATTCTTATGTTGGCCCAACATATCTGTGCACAAAGATATTTAGAAATCTATGGAATTCCATTGAAATCTAAGAAATTCCAGGAAGATACAATGAAAACTGAATTCAATTCAATGTTCACTTTATCATAGATCAAATCTATATTTTCAAAATAAATAAAAAATATTTCTTTCACAATGTGTTTTCAAACAAATATCACATATACACTTATAGATGTACAATATAAGCATATTTTTCTTCTAAGCATTCTCACTGATCAACATTTCTTTGTAATAAAACAAACTATTCCTTTTTTTAAAATATGACATTTGACTTAATAACATTGGGAGAGGTCATTGAAACCTCAATGGGGTATACAGTTACAATGAACTTCCAGTTGCCAATGAACATTTACCGTACAAAGTTAATGACTAGACTAGAGTGACAAACACATGTACATGCATTAAGACAAAATATCCACTACAACTATATTAATAAAAAGATCCCATAAAATCAACACAGTCACGCTATTTTCCCCGAATATGCCAAAGATCCTAATTTATGAGTTAGATCCGAAATTTCTCAAGTGTCTGCTTGAGTCACTTCCTTACTGATATCCCATGAAATTCACAAATCAATTCACTTTAGTTTCAGTATGAAGGCTCAGAAAGTTCGATGTTGATCGTTCCCGTAGACACTTACTTTTCTGGCACAATTTCTGAAAGAAAAATGACCAGCAGGATGTATTATCATCGATTATCTATCGCATTTATATATTATTAACATATAAATATATGACAAATAATAAAGTAAGGCTCTACAAGAGTACAAGACTGTTAAGACAATTGGTTACTTCAACCTGACAGTTCAGTATATATGTATTGAAGAATAGAAATTCACTATCTTGCAATGTCTTTCTTTTGGTTCCAATTAGGATTAATTTCGATAAATGTAAAAATTTGAGAAGTTTACAGATGATAGACGAATACTAGACACTGATGAGAAAACTCGTTTAACTTTGAACTTAAAATGGCTCAAGTGAGCTATTGAAAGGAAAAGGTTAGGGCTAGAGCTAAAGCTTTATGTCTGACTTACATTGAATAAGATATAAGATACATGTATTTCAATTCATGTGGTTTTATAGATATAATCAGAAAATTTAAAAAATCTTAGAATAACTTTGTGTTAATTTCCATACTGCATTTGTCCTTCTTGTGAGCATGTATAATTGTGCATCATGATCATAGAATATGTCAAAATGATAGCTATTCTTAATAATTTATGCATAAGTATTTGATATAAAATAATTGATATGCATAGCTGTGCTAATTTATAGCATGTTTAGATTACCTGTCAGAATCCATTGTTATGTATTTTTAGGATAAGGAAATTAAGAATATAAACCTCTTGTTTACTTGGAACATAGAAGTCTGCAATATTTTTATAGTTCTATGCTAAAAGATACAAGTTAATAAAAATAATATTAGGTTAGTTGTGTTAAATGAAAATTTGAGCTGGTTCTTACCATTTATACAAGCTGACTATTCGCCGGCCCTGTGAGAATCGTCTCGTGCACAGTCGCAGTCCACTGCATGCAACTATTAAATAATAAAAATAAGTGCTGAAAATGATCTTGAACATGCATTTAAAAATAAATATAATTTTACATCTGTAAAATCATACTCATCATACTCTGTAAATGTTGAAGAGAGGAACACTAAAATTCCTGAATCGATCCCAAACGAGGAAATTCGGGTTGAAATTGTTTAGAAGTGTTAAATTATTAAAACAAAACTGAAATAACGCCTGCTCAAACAATTTCACTGTCAGGCATTTTATGTGTAGTGTCCTGACTAAGGAACAGTAGCAGAAGCAATTATTCATTCAAGGACAGATGTTAAATTATTTTGTACATTATACCTACCGCAGTACCGTACGGGTCGTAAAATGTCTTCAACTTCTGTCAAAACAGAAATTCCACCCAAAGCTAGTCATGATTCTACTTTTCGCGACACTCTCCTCCGAACTTTCCTTCTGCATGGCTGCGTGGAACACCCAAAAATTTAAATTTCGGCGCGGTGTGTTGTTTAAATTTCAAAATTGCTTATGGAGCCCGACTTCGATTCCGATCCCGATGTAATTGTAATACTAGTCCACAATTCTAGAGAAAAATCTAAGTTATATTCCATAGTTTTGAAAATCTACGTAAGGGTTAAATAATTAAAAATGAATAAATAAACAAATGAATAAAAAATAAAATAAATAGATAATTTTTTTAAACGTTTCAACATAAGTTTACATAGCAACAGTGGTTCAACAATATCGGGCCAACATTACAAAGATGTCCATACTTCAACATTTAAAATAACAATGTTCAGGCACGTAGCAACAGTGGGGGGCTGACCCCCCACTTTTTCCCCCCAACATTACCTTTAGTACAGAAAATGTCCATAAGGAAAATCTGCTCGTCAACTTTTTCAGGTATTTTAAAAAGTAAAAAAAAATTCTGTGGTTACCCCCCACCCCACTTTCAAAAATGCTACGTGCCTGATGTTGGCCTGACGTTAGAACAATGTCAGTGCACCAACTGTTGTAATGACAATGATGGACCGATGTTGGTACAATGTCAATGCACCAACTGTTGTAATTACAATGTCGGGCCGATGTTAGAACAATGTCAGTACACCGACTGTTGTAATGACAATGTCGGACCAATGTTGGCCCAATATCGTTCTACCAACCTCGATATGTAGCCGATCTACCAACCATATGCCAACATCGGCCCAACGTCAGCTTGCTACATGTATCTGGGTCGGGCCTTCAGCCCTCTGGCTGATATTGGTTTCTCGGGCTGATACAGGATGTGATATGGAAAAGGGTAGGTATTATTATGTTTATTACATACTTATTAATAAAATACAGCACACGTTAGGTTGAGAAGAAAATAAGTAAATAATCATACATGGACTTCTAACATACATGTACATAGTGTATTGTCTCGTACGGTTTGGGTTTGATTCTACTTCTATTTCAATGCACTCGATCCGTAATTTGAAAATAATCTACATGTATTATGTAAATTAGATTATCATTGTTTTCAAAAAGTTAAAATTAAGAGAATATGAACCCACCAAAAAACTGTATATGATCACAAGTACTGTAAGCATGTTTTTGTGGTTTAATTTACTAGGGGTGTGATATTGATCCGTATCAGCCCTGCAGGGCTTATAACCTATATCAGCCCTGTGGGGCTGATACGTCTATTGTGACGTCAGGCATATTACATACGCAAAAATCCTATATTTATTACTAAGTATGTAATAAAATACAATAAAAGTTCAAAGGGGGTTGAAGGGGAATAGACTAATTATAGCGTACCTTGTACACATACATATAGTTAAATAACTCAAAAGGTTACAGAGTTGAGTATGGTTTTTAAAAGTGGGAGGTTGATCAACCTTTGAAAAATTACTTGTATGGATTACCAGAAAGGTCTTTTAAAAAAGGAAAATAAATCTCCGAACCTGAAAATCAAATCCTATTTTGTAAAGGGGGTGGGGTTTCATTTTGTTTTCACAGCCGAATTTCTTTATATATTACAACAAAAGCCTTTCACTAAACATTTTCTACAGTAAAAACATAACAAAAAATTGGAACTTTCTTCTTTCTCCCTCTTTTTTCGGAATTCAAGGAGGGGGCGGGGGTGTTGCAACCCCCGTAACCCCTCCCCTTTCTGTGTCCACCACTGATACACATTGATGTTAATTTTTTTCTAAACAAAATGAGTAAAAGTTCGACTGCTACATAATCGTTTTTTTTTTTAGTTTGGTAACTGGGTCCTCTTTTTCTTTCGCTTAATGAAACTTTTCTGTACGTATATATTCTTGTCTTTTTTTTCAAAACTCCGACTAAAAATACCTCAAGAACGAAATGAAGAACCGCACCCACTCCAAGTTAAGAAGAATGCGAATGAAAATGAATGCAAAATTACAAAAAACAACAACTTTCAAGCATTAATATTATTATCATATTAATCGTATCTCGCGCTACAGCTCACGTCTTTCTTTATAGATAGTACCTCATTTAAATGTTTCAGCCCATCTTCTTGTAAGAAAGAAACCGTACTCTGTTCGAAAGAAAAATGTTCCGGAATTTGTATGTGCGGTAGGGGTTAGAAATTGGCTTGTATTTCTTGATATTCAAAGTTACATATAATGATCCCACATCATTTTCATTAGAAATACTATGTTTTGCATCATGAATATAAAAATAATTCTCTATCCTGAAGTATATTCTGTAAAATAAGGGCGAAAAAAGGGACCAAGCTAATATACTTTAAAAGTGGAATACTCCTTTGAATTAACTCTTAGACTAACTGAGGATGTTATGATATTTATATCACTAATCATAGCTTTGCTGGTCTTGGTAAGATTAAAAAAGAATTTCCTAAGTATTTCTATGCAAAACTTTGATCAGCCATTGTGGTCCCACTCTGTCGCAGGGGCCGATAGGTCGCCTCACAAAAAGAATACTATAACAGTTCTTTAAATATATCACATTTATTCAAGACAAAATACATTATTAAAAGTCCTGGTTTGGTATGGTGTTTGGGTAGAATGGTTCACTGGACCAATTTGGGATCTACAAAATCATTTTAAATTCACAAATTATAACAATTGTAAATACTAACTTGATTCGTGCTCATGCATATCATAGCATTTACTGTATACTTTGCAGTTTACTGCATACTGCATTTTACTGCACATACTATAGCATTTTACTGCATACTGCATTTTACTGTACATACTATAGCATTTTACTGCATAACTCCACAAAATATTTATATGAAATATTTGTGTACAATACACACGTATTTTATACCATACATTGTAGCTACTTCATACTATGATAAGACTATAATATATTCGTAAACTTTTAGCATACTATAAGTACTTAAAATAATAGCAATGCACACATTACTCAATCACGTAATTTACAACAAAGTTAAGAACTAAGGTCCTTGGCCATTTCAGGAAACTGTATAAAATAAAACTTTTAAATTCATAAAACAAACTTACCTCAGAAGAGATGTAAAGTCTGGTCAAAATACTTTATGAAGAATACACAGTTAATACTCGAGCAAGTGAAGTGCGTCTGCTCTACTTAATTGCTACACCCAAACTGACCACATAACAGCGCGGGATTTAAACCCGCCAAGTAAATTCTACTGAACAGATAAAATATTATGGAACACAGTAATGGCATTTAAATAAGTTATTTACATAGCGAAAAGGTGTGTGTTAAAATAAATGAAACAATGTTTGAACGTTATTTGTGACACACCTCCCCTATTCAAATAAGTAGGGAGTACTTTTACAGCTCAACAATTAAAGTAAAAAGAAATTTCCTTTTATATTATATACATTTTTTTTTTACTTTTTCCATTAAGATAAAATAATGAAAACACTGTTCTTATTGTAAACTCATTATTGACTGTCACTGATTCACTCCTGTCAACTCAAATAATCAGCTCCGATGTTTTCCTTTCCCCTTATTGCGATAATACGGAATCTATAAGGCTGAAGGAGTAGTGCCCACCTCATAAGTCTGGAATTTAACAGCTTAGTCCGGTTAAGATACACCAATGGATGGTGGTCGGTCTCCAACACGAACTCCTTACCATGGAGATATCGGAGGAATTTCTGGACCGCCCATACAATACCTAGACATTCCTTCTCAATGGTAGCATAGTGTTCCTCACTGGGTTTCAACTTCCGGCTTGCATAAGCTACGGGTAACTTGATATCGTCTTCCTCCTGTAACAGAACTGCACCTAACCCTTTGTCAGAGGCATCCGTCTGAAGAATAAAAACTTTTGAAATATCTGGTAATTTCAGTATTGGTGACTTTGTCAAGGCTGATTTTAAATGTTGAAATGTAATTTCCTGTGATTCAGTCCATTGAAGCTTATTTGACGAGAATTTCCTTGTAAGATCTGTTAAGGGAAGAGCAATATGTGCAAAGTTTGAAATAAATTTTCGGTGGAAATTTACCAACCCTAGGAAGGATCGCAGTTGTTTCTTTGTATGTGGATGACTTGCCTGTTGTATTGCGGATATCTTGTAGGGATGAGGTTGCACTTTGTCACCTCCAACGATGTGTCCTAAACACTCCAGTTCCTTGTTACCCACAGAACACTTGGTTGGTCAAGCTGTAAGGTTTGCTGTACGTAGACGCTGAAACACTTCGGAAAACACAAGAACATGTTGATCAAACGTGTCAGTGAATATAAGAATATCGTCAATGAAATTATCAACGTTTGGAACATTGTGCAAAACCTCCCGCATAAGTCGACAAAATGTTGCTGGTGCGGTAACTAAACCGAATGGCATATTAGTAAACTGAAAAAGCCCTAAAGGAGTTTGAAAAGCAGTTAAAGGACGAGCAGACTGAGTAAGTGGCACTTGCGAATAACCCTTAGAAAGATCTAAGCGTGAAAAGAACTTGTGACCTGACAATTTTGCAAATATCGCATCCATATCTGGCATTGGCTCTGCGTCAAACACAGTAATTCGATTAAGTCCCCTGAAATCAACACAAAACCGATACGTTTTGTCTTCCTTCACAACTAAAACAATAGGTGACGAATAAGGACTTTCTGATTCTTCTATGACCCCCATCTCTAATATTTTACTTACCTCCTCCTTAACCGTTTCTATCATTGCAAATGGAATTTGCCTCGGTCTTACTCTAATGGGTTTGTCTGTAGTTGTCCGTATGTCGTGTTCCAACACATGGGTGTGACCTGGCTTGTCACTCAAAACGTCACAAAAACTGTGCAGAAGTTCCATCAAAGTCTCCTTCTCCTGCTTACTCAGGTCTGGGTTCAAATCTATATCATTGTATGTTTCTACATTACATGAATCTACATACCCTTTTGTTCATCTCCGTACTCCGACTAATCAATTTTATCTGAACTGACAACAGACATTGCAGAACTTACCACTGGATTTGAACGTTCAATATAACCTTTCAACAAATTTGCATGAAAGGTTTTGAGTTTTTCATTTATGTCTAATTGGTAGTCAACATTACCTATTTTCTTGACAATTTGGTATGGCCCTTTCCACTGCATTAACAGCTTATTACTGTCAGTAGGAAGTAGAACTAAATCTTTCTAAACTGGCTTCATGTTACGACTTCTTGCTTTCCTATTGAAGTAAGCTCTGTGTCTCTTAGATGCTTTCTCTAGATTCAGATGGGCCAATTCACAGGTGGACTCTAACCGGTCTCTGAGATCAAATACATATTGATAAGTGGACTTTACCCGTGGATCCTGTATTTCTCTTGTCCAAAGGTCTTTGAGAATCGTCATAGGTCCTCGAACCGTGCGACCATACGCTAGCTCAAATGGAGAGAAGCCTAAGCTTTCTTGTGGTACTTCATGATATGCAAAGAGGACGGCTGGTAGGTACTTGTCCCAATCCTTTGGTCGATTGATACACATCCTCTTTAACATCTGTTCAACGTACCGTTAAACCTTTCCACTAGTCCGTTACACATGGGGTGGTTCGGTGTTGTGGTCAGCTGTTTCACTGAAATCAGCCTACTTACCTCCATCATAAGTCCAGACGTAAATTGTGTACCCATGTCTGTAAAAACCTCCTCTGGTACCCCAATACGCGAAAACATTTCTAACAAAGCCTCTGCAACCCGTTCTGTATCTATACCTGGGAGCGCTATAGCCTCTGGATATCTTGTTGCGTAATCTACT
>PRKT01002875.1:0-11304 GCA_003671525.1 Saccostrea glomerata | reverse complement strand
AAAAGTTGCAGGATTGTGAAATGATAAATATAGGGTAATAAAACATTTTTAAAAAACTATATACATGTATGTACACAATCAGAGTACACATATGCTTTCTTAAAAAAAAATACACATATTATACTTACAGTGCCCAATAATACAAAAAGCACAATGTATGTACAGAAGCCATGTCCTTTGTAATTTTTAGATTTACAGTTGAACATGAAATAGAATATGATTGATGTGATATATAAACATGGAATATTAGAAAGATAATTGCATGCAACTACATGTACTACAAGCACATACACAAACTACATGTACTACAAATACAAACACTGACACAAACAACTACAACAGACAAATTCTTCAAAAAAAAAAAAAGAAAAAGAAAAAGCACAAAAAACACAGAAGAACTAAAACAAACAAAAAAACTTTGACAAAGCAGGCACAAGCATTACGCCACATATAATACTTACGTGATGTATATCAGAAGGTTCGGAAATTTAGTATACCTTACCTGGCTTCTCAAAATAACATACTCACAAACAGTGAACTATTCCTCAATGAAGTCAGTAAATATAAAATCTGCAATTGTACAATATACTTTAAAACATATAATACAAATAATAAAATATAAAATTATCAAATATTATTTTACTTTGAATGAATTAAAATACTGGTTCTGGTCTAAAAAAAAATTAAAATACAATTTAGCAGAAGTGGTCATAAATCTTCCCAAGAATAGTTTTGTTCTTTGTAACTCTTACACTACCAGTCTCTGTTTTTTCTCCCAAAACATTTGCTAAACCTTCAAAACCTCCCCTTTCTTTAGCCAGTCTAAGATGATCATAAGACAATCCAGATTTCGCAATTTTTTTTAGCATGTAGTCTGAGATACATAAGGAGAGGGGAGCAAGTGTAGAGATTAATTCATCAGATTTAGTCTTGTTTTCAATAGATGAAAGTACAAAATCTACACTAAAACTGTGCTTGATCATGACCTCACTGGATACCTTGTGGTATAAAACCAATGACTGCAAGGCCTTGACATCTTCCAGTGCTGAATGGGCATTATAATTCATTCCCATGGAATCGAGAACCAGCGACTGCAGTTTGTGTGAATGTCTTTCTGGTAACACTTCTTTAAAAACATGAAGACTATCTTCAAACCCAGCTATTGTTGTTTTTAACCCACTTTCTGGATATTGCATGATACTTCTCATCAAAACAACAGTCTGAATCAAACAGTTTTCCATTGTGACACACTAGAAGTGGTTTTGCGATTTTTTTCAACCAGATGTTAAAGTCTTTTAAACAAGTCTGAATATCAACTGAGTCTACTTTTGTTTTCTGATAAAAACAACTGTCCACTGGCAACATGAAGCCCAGTCACTGCTGATGCTTTGGCACTTATAGGTGATGAAGGAAGAACATACCTATTGAAAGTTTCTTCTCCAAATATACAGGCGAGCTGTGTTATTTCTGCCGATGCACCTGTAATGTTATAAATGAAGTTAGCATACAATACACATTTTGATATGTAAGAAAAATTCATGCATAAGGACATATACCAGGTATAAAGCATTAATACATTTTAAAAATTAATAAATTCCAGGTTATATTATATTTCTATGAAATTTTTTTTGCTCAGTATTCAGAAAATTTATTCAATTTTCTTGTTTATACAAACCTAACCCAGTTGTTTCCAAGTCAAAATAAACAAAGCTGGAGTCTGTGTCTGTTTCCAGAGTATTAAGTTTCAGATGTGGTACACAGTCTGGTATTTCTTCTTGAGGTTCATTATTTGATAGACCAATACCGGATTCATACGTTGTCCCCTCTTTTACTTCACAGGTGGATATCTTTCAATAAAAAATTACAAATAAAACTTGACAAAATAGATTTACATATTTCATGTGACCAACTTTAAAACATTAAATTATAATTTATATTTTGATATAGAAAATTACATGTTAAAAGGTAAGAATATCAAAATTTAAACTTACATGGCTTGATTTCATTTTCTTTAGTACATGGCGACGTTTCTTGTAATCGGCACTGCTTTTTCTTGATTTATCTTTATCCCTCCTATTAGCCATTCTCTTCTCATGTACCTTTGTATGCAGTCCTGGTGAAAGCATCAAAGTATCATATACCTAAAACAAAGTTTGCATATTGGATGTTGTTTGATAATATCAGAAGCAGTGAGACAGATGTTACCTGACAAACTTGCATAGTTTCGTCCACTACCTCTGGTCTGCCATCCAGCATCAAAGGACACAGAGTAATTTTCAGGATCTTGTGACCTAAATTTATATGAAAATAATTAACTCTATGCTTAAGAAAACATTTTTATTTTATACATAATTCATTTATATAGCCCTCTTACTTATTCTTTTCCTCGATTAGAGCATCATTGCATGTTTCGTTGGCTATGGCTTCAAAAACACTGCCAACCTCTCTCTCTCGTCGCTTTAAAGTCACAGATGTAACAGTTGGGATATTAAGAGTGGCAAGAAAATTATTTATCACCATCTCTCCTTGGCCACAAAATAGTACAGCTGGAAAAAATTCAAAGGCTGGGGTTAGATTTTGAAACAATCAAAATATATCTCCAAATTTACAAAATTGCATCTTTTTGACTTGAATAATAAATTGTTCCAAATTAATCCAATACCTGCACCCAATTTTGTGTTTATATCCCATGCATTTTGACAATGCCTTTTCCCAGTAGGAACATTATTAATTTCTCCACATTCCTTGCACTGAATTTTTAAGAGGCAACCTAGAAAAATAATTGCTAAAATCTTGAAGGAATACCGTAATTATATAATATAATTTTCTGATTGAAAATTATTCATTTTAAAATAAGATAACATTTAATTAATTGATATATATACTTGGATTAGCACTACTTGTATAGGAAATGGAAAGAGATAGAAGAAAACTTTTTAAAATATATTTACCTAGACCATATCTGAGCTCTCCAACACAACAAGAAAGTTTAAGTTCTGCTGAACATTTACAACAACCTTCATCTAATTTTTCAGCTAGATAACTCAGCTCAACTATTCTGCGGCCTGCCAGAATCCCCTCTCCTTCCTGCAGCTCTACCTCATCCCCATCACTCTCAATGTCTGATTCTTCATCAGCATTTTCAAAACAATTACCTGTATGAAATTATTAGTTTTTTTATTACTTGTAATAAACCTCATGATGGAAAAAGAGTGATTGCAAATGTCGTTATATTTTGTACCAGGTGACAAGGGCTGGTAATGCTCTGTATTGTCAACATCATCAGCAACAGCAGCATCAGCATCATTATCTAATAAATATCTACGCTTTAGACCTAGAGAAAAAAATTCTTATATAATTATTTGGTCCCTTTAAACAGTGAAATGTGTACCTGCTTGGGTATTTTTATTTTCATCAAAGCAAGCTTGGCATAGAACCTATATTTTTCTTAAGATAACGGTTTAATAACGTTTTAATATAGGCCTTTATGTCAATATTTTACACACCTCGGTATATACATTTACTTAAAACAAGCACTTTAGCTTTGCTATCACGCGAACTATGATAAAACATATATTCATGTACAATGTTCAGTGTACTGTAACAATACAAGCAACAATTTGCACTGAAATTACCTTTAACGAAATGAATGTCATACCTTTGCTATAACAGTGATCATTACTTATATGGTCTGGCTCGTCCATGGTATTTAATCCATTCAAGAACCACACGAACACCAATTTAGACCATCACTGGCACTGCATCAGCTGATCGCGCCGATCACAAACCAGTTTGTTTTCGTTCTCTGTGTATTTTTTTTTCTTTTGTGAAGCATAATAGAAACCGTCTTTTATGAAACGCTTTAAAGATTCAGATCACGTTGGAAGCTTTTTTGCCTCCTTTTTAAAAGAGCAGTGCCTATACTATTCGCCCCCACCACAAAAAGACCGAATCAATGGAGGTGTATTTTTTTGTGTACTACGTCATCAAAAAGTGGTGTATCGAGCCTCCTTAAAGTAATGGAATGACGAGAAGGCTTCGCGCCAAATTAAGCAAAAACTGAACATGGAATGTCTCTTGGTTTGACAAAACGTGGAATTATGCTTAATTATGTATAATTATGCTTTTGCATTTTTTTTTAAATCAATTAATTAATCAACTTAATTATATTTATTTGTCTATCTATCTATTTATTTTTATTTATTTATTTATTTTTATTTATTTATTTATATATCTATTTAGTCTATTAGTTAATTATTTATTTATTTATATCTTATCGTCTATTTATTTATTATTATATTATAAACATAATTTTTTAAATTATGGGCTAAAGCTGCATTGTGAAATCTTCAGCTACATGCCACACTTCCTGATAAAACTTAACTGTTTAACGAAAGTTGTATGACAAATGCCGCAGCATTGAACAATACTGCAATTTTAAAACTTTACAAATGTGCTCTGGGATGAATATGTTTTGGCATAATTATATGTTTGTTACTCATACAAAAATTAATTCCGCCATTTCCGTGTATCTTGTATATTATTTTTTGTATATATTGTACATATATTGTTGAACCTCATGTACCATTTATACGGTTTGAGTGAATAATTTGAACTTCCACTTGGCTTGTGGGATTTTTAAATGTTAAACTATTATTAGTGGTTGGGCCTTCAATTTTAACCTGAATTAATTTAAATTTCTATTTCCTGACAAGTTTGTTAGTGTTTAGGTACATGTAGTTTCTAACACACTAAGGAATCCTTGAATCTTATTTATGCGTTTATCTATTTTATGTTAAATACAATGTGTGGCCTACATTTTTAAACTGATTTAATTGGAATTTTTTATTTCCTGAATTTATTTTTGTTTCTGTCCTGGTTAAATGTATTATGATATATTACCGGTATTATTTTTGTTTATCTGCAGTTGTTATTTACTATTTAGAAAAATATTTAAATGTATTGAGACATCTGAACAATGACAAAATAGAGAAGTTTTGTAAACAATGCCATACGATCCCTTTATCCCATTACAGCGCGTGCGTGAATCCCGTGCATCTAAATCCTCCCTATTTGTTTCCATTTGTATGTGTATCAATTATCGCTAATCTAAAACAAGGGATTGAAAACTGGATTAATTGAAATTTCTATTTCCTGACAAGTTTGTTAGTGTTAAGGTACATGTAGTTTCTAACACACTAAGGAATCCTTGAAACTTATTTATTCGTTTATCTATTTTATGTAATTACAATACAATGTGTGGCCTACAATTTTAAACTGATTTAATTGGAATTTTTGTATTTCCTGGCAATTTCGTTGAAATGTTTAGGTAGTTTCTAAGACTCTAAGTAATCCTTGGAATTTATTTATTTATTTTATTTTAAATAAGTGGTTGGGCTTTCAATCTTAATCTGCATTAATTGGAATTCCTATTTCCTGACAAGTTTGTTGAAATGTTGTAGATTCCCACACTATTTATTTATTATTTTTTATTATTATTTATTCATTAATTTTATTTTATTTATTTATTATTTTATCTATCTAGTTATTTATTTATTTTTGTTACCTACTGACTGACAATCCAATGGAGTTAATAGACGAAAATTTTTCCTAAAGTAAGACATCGTCATTGAACACCCAAGGAGCATGCACTTACAAACGTTAGACACTGAATATTTTGCTCAAGGAATTCATTCCATTTTCCTCATAACTTTTAAGGATCGTAAAATAACATTTCATGCATTATATTATGCAAATTCATCATCATAAAATACTTTACTTTTCACAATAAACATTTCAATTCCTAGTTTCCAAATGAAATTCTGTTTACAACACAAACAGACATCACAATATACACAAATTTCGCAAAACACAATCTTACCAAATCTATGGTATATGAACGTGATCTGTAGGTGGTTCCCTTCTCAATCAGTCATAGCTTACCCTCAACTCTCACACTCCCTGTCAGATCTGTGACTCTTTCTTCAAAGATATTTCTCAACCAGTGTAAATATGGAGGCACAAACAATGGTGGTGATGATCGAGGTGATGTCAATGCAAATATATATATATATAAACATTGAATAAAAAGCATATATCAAGACAAGCACAAGTGTTATAACAAGACTGTCAAGAGATCAGCTGATTGATGCACAAATAATTCAATTAAATGGCAAGTAAATATTAACAGTTAAATTAACGGAAGTGATAAATGCCACTATGGTTTAATTCGCAGAAAATTTCTTTCTTAAGGTTCATTCACAGCCAAGTTCCTCGCTGCACTTAAAAATTAAAACAATTTTACCGACACATGTTTACACGGAATCCATGATGGATGGAATATTTTGCAGTCCGAACCCGATGATAATTATGTGACGCCGATCTATGTCGTGGCGGATCCAAGAGGCACGTGATCACTGCATGGTGGCTATTGGTAATGTCCAATGTATGTGGGCACCATTTGTAAACGTTGGTTTTAATAACAACGAAAAGTTGGTTTCGATTTCACCAATGTATTAATACACTGAGGTCATGTTCGCAAACAAGAGTTCATCTACTGCGGTGGTTGCTGCGCGCCAATCTCTATCCAGAGTTATCGTTCCCGCTACGCTCCCACTTATACCTCTGTTAACGTCTAAAAAAGTAGTTCCACAAAATCGGCTACACGGATTTACAGTCAACTCGTACACAAACCGAGTCGTACACAAACCAACTCGTATACAAAAAGTCAACTCGTATACAAAAAAAAGTTAACTCGTACACAATCCAAAAGTCAACTCGTACACAACTTTTTAAAAGGTTTTACTAGGTTATTTAATGTTTTCCCCAGTTACAAAAAAAATTTTTTTTTGAGAAGTCAACTCGTACACAAATGTGCTTCCTGAAGATTTTGACCATTTTATGCTTTTGCCAGACCATGTGCGCTATGCATTGCGCAGATTGATTTGTTGACAAGATTTTCCGGTATGTATCTCGTACATATGTTTTGCTAGGGTATATGGATATATTTCTTTGACAACGATGATATTTGTTTGAATAGCTTGTAAAACTGTAGTTCTCTGTTTGAGGAAATTCGGACAGATAAAGCATTATAAGTTGATCGTGGTAGACAATCACTTATGAATCATGTATAAACATTTACTATCTCAATAATATTAAGGTCAACTTGGTTCCTTCATATACACTGTAACATTTTTTTTCTGTTCCTTATATTTGATGTGGCTTATTAATGAAAGCAGACAAAGACATATAATTTGTTGTTTACTTTTTATTCGTGTAATTTCTATATACTTAAACAAAAGTCAGATACAAATAAAAAGCACTAATTGTCAATTCACATAGTTCACAAAACACTGAAGTACATACAGCTAAGCACTAGAAATAAGTCACAATAAGCACAAAACTAAACACATTCAGAATAAGTCACAAGAAGCACAGCTAGGCACAAAACTAAACACAGTCACAATAAGTCTCTCAGAATGGGGCGTAGAGGCGTCCTAGCTTCTTCAGGAGTGAAGAGGTGGAGATGTCCCCACTGGCATAGGTGGACCACAGCTGGAAAACCCGGGCATGGATCTATCATGAAAAATAAGACACATAAGTAAGATCATTCATTAAATAATGAAATAATTCAAAAGTATGTTTTAACACAATTGAAAAGGTAAGATTATTTATCAAAATGAAAGTTACATTAAATTTTATACTCTATATATGCTCTTTATTTGTAAATTAATTTAAATTAATTTAAAATGTATCAATTGTTATTACCTTTCTGGTGGACTTTCTCTGTAGCCGCTGCAGCTTCCCCTCACTGACCAGGCGTCTCTGCATGGGGATGAGGTCTGCTTCTTTCCTCAGGAGTTCCAGGAGCACATACAAAGGAAGGTTGTGGGACCCCTGGGCCTTCTGCATGTTCATCCTGGTGTGCCAACCTTCAACCTGAAAAAGTAATGTTTAAATTATTATAATTACAGTACATATTTATATCTTTTAATTAAATTACATTTACTAATACATTTGATTTGAAGTAAATTTTACAAGTCAATATTTACTTATAAAAAAACTTTTAAATTGATATAAATGGAATTTATTATTAAACATCATCATGATGATTTAACTATAAACTTCATAAAAATATTACCTCATTGTTAGTCCGGATGGACTGGTTGAAGGTGCACCAGGATGACACAGGCCAGGTGTTGTTGTCGATCCACGTCCGGTTGACATAGTTGACGACTTCCCTCAAGGGTCCCTCCTCCCCCACAGAGTTGCTAATGCGCTGAAAAGCTGGAATGATGTGCTCCTCGGGGATGAGAGGGAGGGCCATCAGGTGCCGGACACACTTGTTGACATCGTCCCGCTCTCGGTATGCAACCTAATTAAAATAAATGCAAAATTAATATTCTGAAATTGAATTTTAAAGATTTTCTTATGAAATAAAAATTTATAGATTTTTTTATGTCTTTAAATTTTATAATAATGATAAGATAATGATAAGATTCTTGTGTATCCCTTTTTATATCATATGTCTTTATATTTATATAAATAAAAAATTTGTGTTTAACACTTATATTAACTATTATATAAATAATTTTGTCATATATTACCTGTAGTCCGTTCTCCTGGACCTTGCTGAAGACTGCCTTGGACCAGTGGAATACGCAACCACGGATCCTGGCCTCGGGGAAGACGTCCTTCAGCCCCTTCCAGATACCACGCTCGAAGTCAGCTGTGAATAGCTCCACTGCAGGGGGGGTAGGAAGGCAATCCACAATGGACTTGAACACCTGAAATAAATAAATGAAATGAACAGTGTGTCTTAAAAGTCATAACAGTCATAACAGTCATATAAGTTAAAAAGTATAATTATAATCATATCTTGTGAATCTTCTTTTAAAAATTTAAAGTATAAGAATCTTATCTTAAGATTTGAATATTAAAGTATCTTGATTGTCCATTAGATGAAATATGAAAAATACCTTTCTGTAGTCTTTGGCATGCTTCCCGGAAATGAGGTCTCGTCATCGGAGATTCTAAAATTCAAAGTTAATAGTGAATATACATGTATATGTGTAAACAAATATATACACATAGCATAGCTAACCATAACTATCTCCAACAGATAAATATTAATAAAATATGATAACAGAATAGACCAATACACTTGAATAATCATCTTGAATAACACAAGATTAAACTATACATATAAATCAGTATGTAAGTATATAAATGTATAAATATTGTACATTGGAAATGTAAACTTACTGTGCAGTCCTGTTTGTGGATAAACTCAGTCTGGTGCTTTCGTGGACAGGCAGATCTGTAGAACAGTCCTGGCAAATCCAACGGTCAAGTCCTCTCCCTCTCATCGTCTCCCAGTACACCTCCTGTGACACACCTGTAAGGATTTCATAATTAGTACAATTCATTTTTAAATTAGGACATCATAGGACATCATCAAAACTTGATTATAATCATTATATTTGATTTGATAAATGTAATTATATGTGAATTGATACATGGATATAATCATTATAATTTGTTGACATGACATATTTTAATTTATTTTCAAATGTCAGATAACTTGGATATACCAGGTAATCATTATAAAGGAAACTTACCAGTGCCACATGTGCGATGCTGCCATCTGCTACACAAGTCACAACATAAAGCATGTTGTCTAGCGGTTACCTACAATCAAATTCAATTAACATGTATTAACTACACTTTATCATATCCCAGTCTTATAAGATGTTTTATTATTCCTTACTTGTTCAGTTTTACATATATATTAGACATTTTGTAAATTCATCAATGTATTTAAGAGGTATATTAACTTCATAAATATTTTTTCAATGGATCTGTAAAGACTCATCAATTCAAATTTTTAATATGATTTACAGTTTTAGAATGTTAATGTAGTAGTTCAAATTGCTAACTTTCAAAAACTCAAAATGAAATATTTTATTTACTTTTATATCAGATCAGATCAGATCACAGATAAACGACTTGTATAGTCAACATTGATTAGCATTTTGTAATATCACATTTTGTAATAATGTATGATATTTTTTCAATCACATTCAATTAGTTTTGTTTAGAATTCAAAATAAAATTTGATATATATCACATGTATTAGAGGTATTTAAACACAGATTTGATGTTATTATATTTTAAATAACTAATTATTATAAGTAATATGTACATGATAATTTGATATACATACAATAATTAGTGATTCAGTATTTATACCATTCATTGAACAAAATTCATCTCTAATGTCAACACATAAATAAATCTTAAATACTTTTTAAATAAAGATATAAAATGCAAACAATACACACATTTAACACATTTAACACACATGTACGACTAATGTTGAAACAATACTGTACATAAAAGTGGAATATATCTCTTACTGAGGAGAGATCTTAATTAGTACTTAAAAGAATTTCTTGGCTTTATTAAACATTGTTGATAATTGTATCAGAATTTTTGGAACATTAGTTAAATAAATAGATCAAGATTGTCATATATTGTCATATTCATTTTTGATTCTTCAATTAATTATAATATTAATTATAAAATGAATGTAATCTTAAAGAAATCTTTCATTATTAAAATACTTAAAAAAAAAATATAAAAAAAAACTTACTTCAAATAGATTTCTAATTGTCAAGAAAATTGTTATACGTATATTTTAAAATTTTCTTTATACAATTTTCTATTTGTAGAATTCATATAATATTTTATAGCAACCTAAATTATTTTCTTAAAGATATGTATAGAGTAATGTAGTAATTTAGATAGCACATGCGCTGAAAATACATGGTAAGAATTTAATGGTATATTGTATTAAACATATTTGTCTTAATCTTATTTAGACTACTAGACTACTAATAAAAAAAGTTTTAGACTGGTATTGCCTGTCTTTAGCGTACGCAGGAAAAGACAGGTGATCACCGCCATTAAAGCCAGGGATTCCTGGCTTGAGTGACGCGCCATCTATCGCCGCTGCTCTACGATACAGCATGGGAAATAATCACACGCTAAAGCGATCTGCTGACTCAGTGGGGAACTTTAAACCGATTTATGTTTCCTGCGGTAATTAAATATGTCAATTCTAATAAACAAAACTAGTTTGTAGAGTTGTTGCAGTTCTATTTTATCCAATTAATGTATGCCATGTAATCTGATAGATCTAGGCTTGCTGATCTGTTATATCACGGCTGAAAATTTAGAATAAATTCGGCGAAGTGAAATGTCTTGTACATAGGCCTAGTAGGCCTATGAAATGTTTAACAC
>PRKT01002874.1:0-11329 GCA_003671525.1 Saccostrea glomerata | reverse complement strand
CTCTTCACCATTTTACAATAGTATACAGAGACAACAAAAACATATAAGCTATTTAATATATATAAGTAGTTCTAAAAGGCATGCATCGTATACAGAGACAACAAAAACATATAAGCTATTTTATATATAACAGTAGTTCTAAAAGGCATGCATGAATAAGAAACTAAACCAAAAAAATTGTAGGTTGCTATAAATGTGAAGTATGGTAATTTAGGCCGGGGAGCATATTTTATTTATTTTCTTTTTAAAGGAGCACAGTTTTCTCAGAAAGCAGTGTTTATTGTTATTCATAATGTTTTTAAAACTAATTATATCCGGAAATTTTATGTCTTTTTAGGTCACCTGAGTCACTCAGGTGACCTATTGCTATCCGTTTTCGACCGTCGTCGTCCGTCGTGTGTCGTGTATCGTGTGTCGTGTGTTAACATTTGAACATTTTCAGCTTCTTCTCTGAAACTACTAAACCAATTTCAACCAAATTTAGTATACAGCATCTATGGGTGAAGGGGAACAAAAATTGTGAATTTCATGGTCCCCGCTCCCCTGGGGCCTGAGGGGTGGGGCCAAAACCACTAAAATTAGTGCAATCTTTAAAAATCTTCTTCTTTACTCCTGGACATCAAGCAGGCTAACTCTTGACATGAATGTAATAAGCATTGAGTCCTCTACCAAAATTGTGAAATTCATGAGCCCAGGGTCAGGGGTTCTAGTGATAGGGTGGGGCTAAATAGGTTATATAGTGAAAATGCATTATTTCCTTAAAAATCTTTTTCTCTGCTCCTGGGTATTAAATAAACTAACTAAGTACATAGTTATGGTGAAAAAGAAAGCCTCTTCCAAAATTGTGAATTTCTTGGCCCCAGGGTCAAGGGTTCTGGAGTTAGGGCGGGGCTCTATTGATTATATGGTGAAAATGCAGTGAATCTCTGAAAATCTTTTTCTCTGCTCTAGGGTATTAATTAAACTAACTAAGTACATAGTTATGATAAGCAAGAGTGCTTCTTTCAAATTTGTGAATTTCATGGCCCCAGGGTCAGGGGTTCTGGTGTTAGGGCGGGGCTCTATTGATTATAATGTGAAAATGCATTGAATCTCTGAAAATCTTGTTCTCTGCTCTGGGGTAGTAAATAAACTAACTAAGTACATAGTTATGATGAGAAAGAATGCCTCTTCCAAAATTGTGAATTTCATGGCCCCAGGGTCAGGGGTTCTGGTGTTAGGGCGGGGCTCTATTGATTATATAGTGAAAATAAATTGAATCTCTGAAAATCTTCTTCTCTGCTCTGGGGTATTAAATAAACTAACTAAGTACATAGTTATGAGGAACAAGAGTGCCTCTTTCAAATTTGTGAATTTCATGGCCCCAGGGTCAGGGGTCATGGTGTTAGGGCGGAGCTCTATTGATTATATAGTGAAAATAAATTGAATCTCTGAAAATCTTCTTCTCTGCTCTGGGGTATTAAATAAACTAACTAAGTACATAGTTATGATGAGCAAGAGTGCCTCTTTCAAATTTGTGAATTTCATGGCCCCAGGGTCAGGGGTTCTGGTGTTAGGGCGGGGCTCTATTGATTATATAGTGAAAATAAATTGAATCTCTGAAAATCTTCTTCTCTGCTATGGGGTATTAAATAAACTAAGTACATAGTTATGAGGAACAAGATTGCCTCTTTCAAATTTGTGAATTCCTTGGCCCCAGGGTCAGGGGTCCTGGTGTTAGGGCGGGGCTCTATTGATTATATAGTAAAAATGCATTAAATCTCTGAAAATCTTCTTCTCTGCTCCTGGATATCAAAGCTATATATGCCGTATTAGTGTTTTAGTTTAAAAGTAACCCAGCAGGCACACAACGTTGTTTAAACGTTAAATATTAGTTGAAGTTGGGTTTAGACGTTGATAAATCTAGATACAATATTGATTCAACGTTGACTTTTCAACGTTAAAAATTTACCGTTGAATCAACATTGAATTCAAATTGAGTTGAATTGCGAACATTGATTCAACGTCTGATCTTCGCTGAGCGGACCAATCCTATTTTTCGCAGATAGGTAATTTGGACTATGATAGTGTCGGACTATAACACTGCCGGACCATAACGATGTCGGACTTAACAAAGTTGCACTACCGTATATCATTACTAACTATTATAACTAACAAGGATGGTAAATATAGGAATTTTACACATTCAATGATAAATATGAATGCATACGCAGTAGGACATCCGAAAAATATTCCAAAAGACAGCATAACATCAACCTCAGGACTCAACACCAAGATTTAATAAAAAAAACTCTTTAAAGAAAGCAATTCGGCATGTCAGAGTACTAGTATCATTGAAGAGACATAATGCATATCTGGTGTATCAAAATTTGTACCGTATAGGATTTGCATCTTACCTTAAACTGGTTTCATGTTCTGGACTATTTCATGACCACATGTGAAAATACAAAACGTTTGTAAAAGCTCGGCTTTTGTAACATGAATACTTTATAAAATGTATTTTGGTGAAAATTATTGTAACACAATTAACTATTGATAGGAAATTAAACACTTACTGTTTACAATATATAATTTTTTTTTCATATAGTGATATACCGTATGTTTTCATTTAAGGGGTCCCGACCCTCAGCTATAAATTTCACCTCAAAAAAGTTTAGATTTGTAATATTGATTTTCAAAAACAACAATATCATTAGAACCACATGGAAAATAGTTTAAAGTATAAAGCGCTGCTTATTTTTTCAGAAATGATTTTTATGTGCAGATCATAAAATGAAGAAATTGAACACAGAGAATAGAAAGAGTAACGATTTATTACCACAACATTAAATATAAAATATGAGGTGCATATAAAAATAATACTTTCTATTATACCTATTTAAATTATGTTAGAAAACATCATAGAGAGATGTTTCCTAAGTCAGAAAATCACAATGTTGTATGTGGTTGTAAGAAAAAAATATAACTGTGATGAGGAGTTATCTTTCTTCTAAATATTTCTTCATGTGAAAAAAAGGCATTCTAATTAAAATACTGTATTAAGTACTTGAAATATTAAACCATTTTTAAAATGGTACTTAAAAAGATACAACTTAATCAATTTATGAGGCATTTGATGTTGGATTTAAATGTTTTATTGTTGATTATAATAAAACAATTACATAAAGAAATTTGCAAAAGAAATAGAAAGTGAAAAAGAAATATTTCCATCACATGTTTGATCTCATCATATTGACTACTCAGATGTCTCAGGAAACTTGAGTAGTATAACTATTTTGAACCTTGAAAGATATCTGTCGCTATCCCTTCAACAATTAAGAAGGCATCTTAGCAACCGTGCAAAAAAACGGTTGAAATCTTAAGTAAGTATATTATTACTATATGACACCCCCTTTCCAAAATAAATAATTGAATAAATGTTGAATCAACTGTTTTTCAACATATAATCAACGTTGATTATCAATGTTGATTCAATGTTATGACTTCAACGTTGATACAAATTTTCAAAATCTAACATAAAATCAATGTTGA
The DNA here is from genome assembly GCA_003671525.1 of Saccostrea glomerata. Classification (NCBI taxonomy): domain Eukaryota; kingdom Metazoa; phylum Mollusca; class Bivalvia; order Ostreida; family Ostreidae; genus Saccostrea; species Saccostrea glomerata. The sequence continues at coordinate 7,798 of PRKT01002874.1, read as the reverse complement.
ATCAACATAGAAAAACAACGTTGATTCAAAGTTTATTCAATGTTGTGTGCCTGCTTGGAATAAATATATGTGGTGTCTCATCAAGTTATATAAGTTATATACTTTCTGCAAATAAGACAATTCCACTCCATCACTTTTAAAAGTTATGAAATATTTGGTAAAAATTATTTTCTCTCCGTGTCGGATAAAAAACCGCCTCTTATTGAAATATTCATGATCACGTTGTCTCGCATGTTTACAGCAAACAATGGTCCAATCTCGTGAATGAACCGAAAAGCATGATGGTCTACTACGTTTTTAGTACAAACACGTGAGTTAGGGATTGTAAATATTGAGAGCACCTCAGAGTTGGTTGCTTTTTGTACCGAGGAATAATCACGTGCAATTGTCTTTTCAATGGTCCAGGACATTTTCGGTTGGGTGAACTTCTACAGATGTCAGCGACTATGGATAAAGAAGTGTGGAAACCATGTTGTGCCAAAATGAAATAACAAATACAAACAAAGAATACAATTTGATCAATCAAAATGGTTATTAGAAACATTCGATTCTGCATTTCTTAATGGTTCAAAACAACAAAAAGTATTCCACAGACTATCATGTATGAATCTGCACAATATACCGAATGTCAAAACCAGAATACTACTAAATAATATAATTATATTCTTTACATATGAACCACAGTATTTCTGACCCCCTTGAAAATAATATAAAAAATCTTGCAAGTAGATTATCAGCATTAGCTCGGGCTAATTCGAAAGTGAAATTTGGAGTTTGGCAGTAAATTGTAGTGAATAAAATTTAGTAGTGAAAGATATTGGAACCTATTTTACTTGTCAGATTTCTTCGAGCTAGTTGATTTTTATTATAACTGTTCTATCCCACACCCACTTTAAAAAAAAACTATGCTACCTACCTGAATTAATTTTTCTTAATGGTGTTCATCGAAATGCTTGGTTGTGCCCTCAAACTGGAATAGTTTTTAGAGGCCTGGAATTCCTTGACCAATTTTATTTTATTAGCCCAACTATATTTCTAAGAAGGCAAGACGCATGGTAAGTGAGTTTCATCTATATATGTTATGTAGCTCATATTAAATTATTGACGATATCCCATTCAGGGTGTAAACATAGCAGTCCAAATTACTTCCCATACATTGTACTTGACATAAATTTTTTTTGCGCATAATGCGCTCCATACTGAAGATCCGTAAATGTTCACCCAACCGAAAATGTCCACTAGCAGTACAGCACGGGGAAACTGTAAACAAACGGACCTGTACAATGGAGTGGGGGAAACTTTAATTTTCATCATTCTTAATCTTTGTTTGCAAATATGAGCATGGAATTAGTAGATAATAATGTACATAATTCATCAAGTCTTTCTGAGAGCGATTTAAAAATCAAGCCTTTTTGAAAAACACATGTAGTATTTTATGTAGTAACCCATAAATGCATTAAATGCAACTCATTGAGCAGATTGGTCTATTTGTGCCCCTCACTGATCAGACGTCATAAAAAATATTTTCCTCGATCTGATGATTCTCGCGATGCTTTTCCCGTGCACATGCGCAGATCCAGGATAAACGTCAGTCCTTTATAAATATGCATGAGAATATCGTGTTCTTTTCCTGACCAGTTCTTTGTTAATACCGAATAAAATTTCATCGAATTTGCAAGAATGCTACATTTTTGGTAGCTTATCATACTCCAGAAATTTTTGTTCGGTTTCAGCTGTGCAAGAATACTGTTTAATACGGCATACATATCTTTAAATAAACTAACTAAGTATATAATTATGATGAGCAAGAGTGCCTCTTCCAAATTTGTGAATTTCTTGGCCCCGGGGTCAGGGGTTCTAGTGCTAGGGCGGGGCTATATAGATTATTCAGTGAAAATGCATTATTTTTAAAAAAAAAATTCTCCTCTGATCCTGAGTATTAAATTAACTAACTACGAGGGGTTATCAAAAAGTTCGTGGACTAGCGCCAAAAAATTAAAACCGCTATGAATACATCTATGAATTTTGAAATATCTAGTAAGCATCATCTTTTCTATCAAAAGAATTAACCACAAATCATGAATTTTATTTTTTGATAAATTAGTAATGTTTTTGTAAGCAATGGTATGTCCAGGCGGCGCAACCTCGAAAAAGACGTATTTTCGACCTATGTGTAACTGAGAAAAACTCATTTGACATGCTTATTTGACATCCAATAATCCCGTTAATTCAGGTATGTGTCGGGACACAATTGTTCTATAAAATATGAAATTTTCACTTCATTCTGGAAGTTCTATGGAATTTTATCGTAAATTTTACACGGAATGTCCAAACAAACGAGGTCTTTAAAATGACGTCAAAAGGGGGGAGGGGTTTCCGTTTCCTACATTCTATGAAGTTTTGAAAAAATAGTATAGACCTAAAATATGTTGAAACTGGTTACAGAGAAATAAAATGCATCCAGAATACTTGTCTTTTAATGTCAAAATAGATTCAGAGAAAAAAGGGATACACAGTTAATGTCGATTTGCAGTCAAGGTGGTAAAAATCAATCCCGTCAAAAATGACGTTAAACATGTGTTGCAGATATTGAACTCAAAAAAGCAAACAAAATATTCCGGCACAATCAAGTGCGCATCTCACCCAATGTATCAATCCATCTGGAATATTATATTCATTGAAGGCCACTGTTCATGACATTGTAAACCCATATAAACAAGGCGGGTTTAAGTCCTTACTCAGCTCCAGGAAATCTCTTTAAAAGATGTATGAGGTATAAGAAGAGGACATTGAAAAAACAATGACGTTATCAGACGTCATGAAAATAAACGACGACAGCGCCGGGTGATCATATAATGTTGTTTTCATTTTATAATAATTTGGCAAATAATGAACATATCAGGCTAAAATTTTCAACATTTCTTAAGTTTGTGTTGCTTTATGTTCCATATCAAGTTTGAAAGCGCAGACTACAAAGTACTAATTTTATAGCCTCAGTCCACGAACTTTTTGATAACCCCTCGTAAGTACATAGTTATAATGAGCAAGAGTGCCTCTTCCAAATATGTTAATTTTATGGCCCCTATGTCAGGGGTTTACAGCAAGAGTGCCTCTTCCAAATTTGTGAATTTCTAGGCCCCGGGGTCAGGGGTTCTAGTGCTAGGGCGGGGCTATATAGATTACTTAGTATTCAGTGAAAGTGCATTATTTTTTTTAAAAAATTCTCCTCTGATCCTGAGTATTAAATTAACTAACTACGAGTAAGTACATAGTTATAATGAGCAAGAGTGCCTCTTCCAAATATTTTAATTTCATGGCCCCTATGTCAGGGGTTTAGCTATTTGGTGTAAGGAGAGGGAGGCTCTACATTACATAAATTCTTTGAAAATCTTTTCCTTTGCTCCTGGGTATTATGCCAATGATCTAAGTATATATATATATATATATATATTTATGATGAGGAAAGGTGCATCTAGCAAAATGGTTAATTTCATGCCCCCCCCCCCTGTGTCAGGGGTATCGGGGGGTGGGGGTACATAGTCTGAAAATAAATGAATACTTTGAAATTTACTCATTAGTATTAATCAACCATATTTGATGAAATAACATTATGATGATAAAATTTTGAAATATGTGGCTCCAGGGTCTATGGTTTCTGTGGGATAGGGTGCACAATTGCATGGTTTAGAATGGAAGTGCATTTTTCTCTTAGTTACTCTGATCTACTTATGGGTGTTAAGTAACTATCTAGTAGGCATTGCTGAGGGTATAATTATGATAAGAAGTAGTGCCTCTTTGCAAAATTGTGAATTTCATGACCTCTGGTTTAAAACACAAACCAAATTCAGTTGTTGGAAAGTTGTTACATGAAACTCAGGTGACCTATAAGGCCCGTGGGCCTCTTGTTCTGTTAAGCTTAGTTTTCTATCTGTTTGTAGCGAACTGCACTTTAATATGTAATTAAACTCATCTCCGAGATGAAGCAAAGCTTAAGGTGTTATATCTCTTTAATAAGAGAGAAAACTTTCCAAAGAAATTATTCCAGTCTATCAAATGAGTTGGCTTTCCAGAGTTTATTTCTGAGTACCATTATATAGAAAATTTATTCGAACCTAAACTCTGACACGAATATTGATTTCTATTTTCTATTGCTAATATTTTTATTAATTACTTAAATTAGTTTACATAAACATTTTCATTTAATTCTTTTTTAAAATCTCTTAAAATTGAAGTATTTCTATTTCTTGATGTAAAATTCTTTTAATTCTTTCTGAAAATTAAGATGCAGATTTTTTTATGATAAAAAAATAACATTTCGTTTCATTAAAAATTTTATCTATAATTGACAATGTTCGAATCCCAATATTCCAATATAGTATACTTTCATGTACATGTATATTCAATTATTATGCATTTACTCCTTTCATGCAATTAACCATTCTTAACCTCCTGGGCCCTCCATCTTATACATATTAATACATGACACAGAAACAATAGGTTATGTTGCACTCTGTCACCACTGTGAATTTATTAATTAACCCAATTATAATAACATAAAATGATGTTAATCACATTAAAGAGGCTAATGGTGGCAACCATTTTCAGACTAAATATATTTCGATCTCCTTTAAACAAGAGCTACATATAAAGATATATAAAAATGATCAAATTTTAAAACTAAAATGTATGTTTTTTTTCTTTACCAAATGATAGTTGACATCTTAAGATACTGTATCTAAAAAATAAGTTAAATCTGGTGGTTAATTTGTGGTTAATTTGTTGACCCCCTAGCCTCCTTCAATGGTTATGTAATAATAACCTAATCAAAATTGATTATACAATTATGAATATCCTATTATATGCCCCAATTAAATTTTAATCAATATAATTTAATAATTCCCATTAATTTTCCAAATTAATGATGTAAATGATTACATAATTTTAAACTCACCTATACCTTGTGGTCTGAAACAGTAATACAGAAACAAATTAAATATGAGTTTATGCATTAAAAAAGGAAGGCGGAGGGGTAGATGGAGGTGGATAAAAATCGTTAAAAAATTTCCAGTGAGTTAATTCTCTGGCGTTCTGAAAGAAAGTGGTGACGCATGCTATCTCTAAAGAGACGCACCTTCAGTTTCCCGCGAAACGATTCTATTGGTTCTATCTTGCAGCATTCACATAACTTACCATATAAGAAGATGCTATTGAAATTAAGCTGGAGTATGTCGCAAGAGCGATAACTCCAGCATTTGAGAAAGATTGATTGATTGATTGTATATTGTTTAACGTCCCTCTTGAGAATTTTTCACTCATATGGAGACGTCACCGATGCCGGTGAAGGGCTTCAAATTTAGACCTATACTCGGCACTCAGGGCCATTGAGCAGTGAGGGTTCTTTATCATGCCAACGCCTACCGTGACACGGGACCTACGTTTTTAAGGTCATATCCGAAAGACCCGTGACTTTCACTTCTAGTGCCAACCGCTTGGCGAAGGAACAGTCACTACCTTTGTTTACGTCTTAGGTATGACGCGGCGCCGCGATCGAGAATCGAACCCGGGCCTCCCGATCACGAAGCGAACGCTCTACCACTAGGCTACCGTGACCGGTGATTTGAGAAAGAAATACATTATCAATATACATATATTAAAGTATTTCAAGAAATCTTAAAATTCTTGTTGAAAAACGATAGCCCCTGTAGATGAAAAGATAACTACTGTGGACAAATGTATTTTATTTAACAAGCACAGATAACAATGTGATATTCTGATTTAAAAAACAACGCTCCATTATATTTTGTAATGTGGATTAGATAGCCATTTAAGTAAGTATTATTTTTCTATATACCTCATATTTTCAATTTTACGATGAGATAAAAAAAATCATATTTCTATTCATAATATCAAATTTTCTTCATATCATAAAAAGACTTATTCATATCTGAAAAAGTATGGAACGCTTTATGTTTCGAAGTAGTCTCCATTTGAATGTAATGCTAAATTGAATCAATGTTGGAAAATAAAAAAAAATGGTGAAATTTTTAGCAGAGGGATGTTTCACCTTAATGCAACCTTGATTAATAACTCATCAGAGGAGATTCACAAGCAAAAAAAATCAGCTTATTATCTATTTACAATTATTTCGGAAAAAAGCGGTAAACCATTAAAATTCTAAAAAATAAAACGGTCATAATTCCCCCAAAATCACTAAAGCGGAACGAAATCCAAACCAAACTTGATATGTAACTCATCAATGTATACCGGGTCCCACATACCAAAAAGAAACTCTATATCAGCAAACTTAGAAGAAATTCGCCTAAAACCAAGTGGGACAGACAGACGGATAAACAGCTAGACAGACGGACAGAACATTGGCGGATCTGGAGGGGGTTAGATGAGTCGGGGTGCTGGTTAAAGGCAAACCAAATCCTCATTTATCCCAGACAGAAGAAAAGAATGAACTTCTGATAACGAGGTTATTTTGCTTTTTAAGATGAAAAAAAAATGTGGGTAAGCCATCAGTAAACTGTCACTGAAAACGTCCGTGAAATGTTAAGTGAACTCTTCCTAATCAGACTGTCCATGCATCTGACATTTTACATTATGCCTGTAAACATTCTAAGAACGAAGGGACGTCAATGAAAAAGGGAATGGACAATTGATGGTATACGTCCATGTTTCTTTCGATAAATTATGTTTAGATGGGGTATTATTAAGGAATCACTGTCTAGTTAGTATAGTATGCCAGGGCATCAACAATAGTGGGAAACATATGATAATTTCTTCCACATAAGTTTCAGCTTTTCTGGTCCAGTATTTCTTGAGAAGATTTTACTTGTTTTCTTCAATTTAAATTTCAATACTTCAATTTAAAACTTATATTCCCAATTGTGGCGTCGTCCAACCCCCGGGGGTCGTGATTTGAACAATTTAGAATCTACACTACCTCAGTATTTTCACACAAATTTCAGCTTTTCTGGCCCAGTAGTTCTTGAGAAGAAGAATTTAAAAGGTTTTTTTCCAGAATACTTCAATTTAAAACGTGGCTCCACCTTACCCCCGGGGGTCATAATTTTAACAATTTAAAATCTTCACTACCCCTGGACGTTTCCACAAAACTTTAAGCTTTTTGAACCTAGTGGTTCTTGAGAAGATTTTTAAACTTTTCCCACTATATACTTCTATGTAAAACTTAATTGGATTCCCTTTTGTGGCCCGGCCCTACCCCCGGGGGTCATGATTTGCACAATTTATAACCTACTCATTAACTCAGTCTAGACAAGAATTTTCATGGCCATTCGAATTCATAATTAAAAGAAAAAACAGGCAGACACAAAATACTGCATTGCAAAGTTATGTATTCTCAACACTACTCTTCATTTTAGAAAGTGCTCAAAGGCCCTAAGTGCCGAGCATAGGCCTAAATTTGCAGCCCTTCACTGGCAATGGTGACGTCGTTATATCAGTGAAATATTCTGGAGAGGGACGTTAAACAGTATTCAATCAATCAATCAATCATTTTAGAAAGAAACATATGGAGATAACGAACAGTATTCAATCTTAAAGTCCATAAAACAATACAAAACAGGAGCAGAGCAAACACGGACCTCCGAAACATCAGAGGTGGGATCAGCTGCCATGGAGGAGTGAGCATCCAGTGCCGACCGGTCACACCCGCCGTGTGCTCCTTGTCATGATCAGGAAATAACGGGAAAATCCGTCGTTAATTCAGTGTATAAGTAATGGACTAACAATTAGTATGAAAAATGTCAGTCAGCATTTGGCTCAATGATAA
>PRKT01002872.1:0-11360 GCA_003671525.1 Saccostrea glomerata | reverse complement strand
CAGCATGCTTGCCAGAAGAGCCTGGGCATCTTCCAGCTGTTCCAGTAAACGCTCCGTGGAGACCTTATCTAGGAACATGGGACGCGCTGTGACGCGCTGTTTGATTTCCAGTTCCAGTTCTCGACTAGCACTCAGACAGATTTCCTCCATGTCAGCCTTCTGTCTAAAAAGAAATTTTTAGTTTACATTGTGTTATGAAATTATCATATAAGTATTTAATTTACTTCGTTGCCTATAAAATTGTATGCAAAAAATATAGTGATACATGTGAATAATTATTAAAGAAAAGAAAATATTGATTTTGTAGATACATGTAATTTAATGAGTTTGACCAATTTCTTTTCTTTCAAAATTCCTCATGTTTCCATGAAAGTTATCTCGTTACAGACTAATATGAACTAATAGTACGTGAATCAGGCAGAATTTTAATGGGTTTTTTGCAATCATAGAACGCGAGACAAGTCTTAAAATGACTATTTCTGATTTTTAGCTCTACTGGTCAGAGACCAGAAGAGCTTATGCAATAGTAATGCGTCCAGCGTCCGTCCGTCTATCTGTTAAGCTGTCCGTCCGTCTGTAAACAATTTTTCAAAATGCTCCTCCTACAGTTTTGGTCTGATTTTGGTCGGTTTTTGATTTTGATGAATGGTGTTGCCGTAGTTACTAAAAATAGAATTTTCTGTGAAATTCTTTGAAATGCAACTCGTCCTACAGTTTTGGTCTGATTTCAAGTAATGCGTCCAGCGTCCGTCCGTCTATCTGTTTAGCTGTCCGTCCGTCTGTAAACAATTTTTCAAAATGCTCCTCCTACAGTTTAGGTCTGATTTTGGTCGGTTTTTGATTTTGATGAAAGGTGTTGCCGTAGTTACTAAAAATAGAATTTTCTGTGAAATTCTTTGAAATGCAACTCGTCCTACAGTTTTGGTCTGATTTCAATATAACTTGGCACACAAGTAGACCACACTAAAATACACAATTCTGCATATTGGTTTTTGACTAGGATGAACATTATTGCCTTGGTTACTAAAAATAGAAATTCCTGTTAAATACTCTCAAAATATTACTCCAAATATTGTTTTAGTTTGATTATGATAAAATGTGGCATGCAAGTAGACTACACTAAGAACATTAAGAGACCTAATCAAGGATCATTTTTCTATTTATTGCTGTTGTAAAGTTTCAATTCACAACTGCTTAAGTACTTTTCCTTTCCTTTGCTTTAAGTACAAACCAGTGGAGATTCAGTCTCGACAGAAACTTCTAGTTTTACATTTGTTGTGTATTTATTATCTGCCATATATATTTTGTTTTAAATAGTACATGTACATCAATTTAGAGAAATGTTCAGATCATTCAGTGCGATTGATATCCAAGTTAAAATGCAGCTTGCCATTGTAGTCTAGTATTCATTGAATAAATTCAGAATGTTTGTTAAATGGTACTTCAAAATTTTCAAGTAATGAACGGAAAGAGAGTTCATATTTCAATGTATATGAGAAACACTTAAAAATTTATTGAGCTCCAGACATAATGCAGGTCTATTGTACTTGAAAATATGTAAAAATATTTATATTCTTTTCAAGAATGTTTTACATGTTGCTAGATACTGTGATATTGTGCATACATGAACTCGTAAGACATCAAATGATTTATTTCACTAATGTTTAGGGGTTTAAAACTTGGGTTTTTATCCTGGGTTTCTTTCTGAGCTAGTTTTTTTTTAAAGGAGAGCAATACCGATATGTCCTACTTAATTTTTGTTTTTGATTTATAGTTGGATATTATTTGTTATAGAGATACAGAAGTTTCTATATAGAGTACTGGAGTAACGTGATTATTTTAACAATTTGACGACTGACCTGTAAAATAATTGGTTACATGTTAATGACTAAAGTACCTGTACTTGGAAACTACCTTGACAATGAAGACATGCAGACCAAATCTGATTCAATATATTTTTGTGTATTGACTTTGAGAAGCTTTTAATGTTCACATAATTAAAGAAGATGGCAAATGTTAAGATTAAGAGTATACAAAGTATTGACCTTTAAAATAAAAATGTGACCAACTTTTAAAAAAAAAAGTGTGTCATTCATGATATGTGATATTATTTATTAATTTAATTTTATTTGTTTTATACATATATTATATTTTGTTTTGATGAATTGATAGCCAAAATATTTATATCTAATAAAATACTTAATAAAATCTTATTTTTTCTCTTGTCAGATACTGAATGTGTTTAAATCACTTTGCTGATGCATTGTTTCTCTGATTTTCATTGTTTTCATCTTTTAATTATAATTAATATAATTAATCACCGTTTAAATTGGTATCTATATTTCGTGAGATATAAAAACATTGAAGCACTGACAAGTTTCCATTGATAACACATGCTGATAAACATCCATATTTCTTATTTCATATTCACACAATATTTTAGCACTTGTGCAGAAGTGAAAATTGTTATTTTTAGCATCATGTTGTAATGTTACTAATAATATTTGTTTACTTCTTGGGGTATATGTTTTGTTTAAAATGATATTGATATCAAGAGACACAAAATGTTATCAATTTGTGTTAACTAGAATTTGAAAATAAATTATTCTTAAATATTTGTCCTTTTTCTTATATTGAAAATTAGTGCAGACTTGGATAAATAATTAGATATGAATGCATTTATTGAAAGTAGAAATAAAGCTCAAAGGTAAATTAAAGATCAATGTATCTGGAGGTTAATGAGCGAAGGCAGCTAATTAACACTACCAAATCAAAATACTTGTATGGAAAGTTACATGTACAAACATTGAAAACTAATGCTTGTCCTCTCCAGGGCAATCGTAGAGGCCCAAGGAAAGCAGTTAATCTTTTTAGCCCGAGGGGAGGGGGGGGGGATTTTCAGTTAGGGAAAGGGGACAATACCTCGAAAAGCAAAAAGAAATCAACAAACTTCTAAGTTATTGAGGGGCTATGATAAAGCAGTATGTGTTCTATTGTTTACTTTATTATACCTCTACTGTAATTACTCTATATAAATTTAATACCATAAAACTGTTTATTTCCCCCTGATGAGAATGTTGCCATCATCTGAAGACTACAAACAGGCAAGAAAAGATGTGTTTTTAAGGTATCAATAATACACTTAATTTTTTTTTTTTGAAAAAAAAGGGAAACTTTCAGACATCCTTTATTTTCAGAAACATATTTTCGCGATAAATAAGTCAAAACTTGTCTAACAGGCATATTTTCTATAATAATGTATATTATTTGAAACTTAACATGATATTTGGTACATGTATTTTACTTTTCAAATAAAAATTACAATGTTTATTAAAAGAGGGGCAAGAGATTGACAGGGGGTACCAGGTTTTTCTGTTAAAAAGGATATAAATACCGTATTGTCGGTAACAAAATACTTATTTAAAACGCAGTGACGTGACGTAGCATCGATTTTTAAAGGAGGGGGCAGCCAGAGAAAAAATTACTTACCTGAAAGAGAAGCAAAATAAAGCACAAAATTGCACAAACTCCAAAACCCTTTTTGGGGGGTTGGGGTGGGGTGGGGGGTTGGTTGGTTGTGACCAACTTTTATCACAGCGAACATCTTTCAGTCTCAAATTTTCTCCATACAATATTACTACATTGTACCCTAAATTACTTTACTTTAACCAAAAGGGGGGGGGGGGCTTTTCAATAGTAAAAAGTTGATTGAAAAAGGGAAGGCAGTCCCCCCTCTTGCTACATGCCTGAAACTTTTGTTAAAAATCTTGAGTTTGAGTCTTTTTATAGATTTTAGAAAAATGTCATTAGTTTATATCTATGATGACAAATTTAACAGGTATGGGTATTTAAATCTATATTTATCTCAAATTTATCCAGGAAGTAAATTACAAATCTCGTTCAAGTCTCAACTGAAATCTCATTTTGACATTCCGAAGTCTAATAAAAAGTCATCTCTAGGTCAATCTTACAAACTGTAAGTACATATGTACAATTAAGGACATTTACGTATCTAAATTAACTTTTTTTATGAATTCTAGATTAAAATCAAGAAAAATTTATTAATGTACCACTTTTGGAATAGCAAATTGTATTCAAATTATATCATTGTTGACAAGTTTACAAATAACTGATATCTGTTTTCCCATAATTCTAGGAAAAAATATGGATTAGAGCATATGAATAATACGTACTTTCCCATGTTATTATTTTTTTTCAGAATATCTGTTTTTCCCTAATTCTAAAACAAAATATAGATTAGAACATATGTATAAAATATATATTCCTATTTTTTCAGATGGCGTTATCTAAAATTGATATACCCCGCAGAGCCCAGCACTTTTTAGAGTGTGGCAATGAAGAATGTGAAAGAAACTGTGAGTTTTATTGCAACCATTGCCATCAAAGATTGTGCAAACAGTGCAGAGATGAACATCTGAAAAGTCCTGAAAACAAGAACCATGAGGTGGTCCTTTACCAACAACGTAAACGACAACTTCCTGTGGAGAAATGCAAGATCCACCCAACTAAAGATGTGGACATGTTTTGTGAAGAATGCCAGGTTCCAGTATGTTCCAAATGTGTTACAAAGGGAGACCACGAAAGGCATAAATTTGTTGATCTTGAAATAGTCTACGCAGAAAAATTTGTACTCTTCCAACAGGAAATTTCCAAAATTCATGAGTATTATCTCCCCACATCACAAGATTTACAGAAAGGAATTAAAAAAGATTCCTCAGAAATCAAACACATCATGGACAACATCAGAACATCCATGAGGACTGAAGGTGAGACCCTGAAAAGTCTGGTGGACAGAGCCATATCTGAGAACATGAAGCAGTTAGACCAGATAGAGAATTCACTGTTAGAAGATCTAAACACCCAAAACAAGACCATGGATGATTACATCACTTATCTTAATAATCTTGACACAGAGCTCCACAGATGCCTGTCCTCTACAGATCCCCAGAAATTAATGTCTGAGAAGAAACCAAAGATTCGATCCATAACAGAGACAACAAAACCAGTCACACCAGGATTTACTGCTGGTCAATACAACAAAAGTGATGTCACCAAATTACTTGGTAAAATACATGTCCCCAACACTAAGCCAGAAAAGAGAGAAATAAGGCCCATAGACAGTGTCTACAATACAGCAATGAAACGTACACATAAACAGATGAAAGAAGACAGAAAGAAATCTGACAAGAAACAAACAATGTCTCTATCTGCCTCTGTCACCAAGGTCAGGGAGTTCAATGTACCAGGTGTTGATAATGTATGTCATGTGTCACTAGATCGATCAGACAGACTCTGGGTAAGTGACAGTGAGGGTAATCTTGTCCAAACAGATCTACAGGGGAATGAGATACAGAAGATAGAAACTAATGGTGGAGACGAAGGTTACCACGCAGTGACACAAGACAGGGATCTGATCTTTACAGACAGGTGGGCAAATGTCATCAATAGGATAACACAGGATAATAATATCACTGAATTAATTAAAACTGGAGACGGGGTGCCATTCAGCATATACTCCTCCCACATCAACGGGGACTTACTGGTGGGGATGATGAAGTCACCAGGTTCAACAAGACAGGAAAAAAACTGCAGAACATACAGCGGGATAACAAAGGACAGGAACTGTATAGTTTTCCACACTACATCACAGAAAACATCAATGGAGATATCTGTACATCAGACCATAATAAAGGAGTAGTGGTGGTGAATAAATCAGGACAACACAGGTTCTCCTACAAAGGTCAGGAGTCAAAGTTCCGTCCCTATGGAATCTGTACTGATGTCTTCGGTCACATTCTGGTGTGTGATAATTCCAGTGACACTGTTCATCTCCTTGATCAGGACGGTCAGTCCTTGTCTCTATTACTCACACGACAAGGGGTACACCGTCCCCGTAGTGTGTGTGTGGATGATGAGAACAATCTCTATGTAGGACAAGCTAACTCTAAGACACTGACATTGTACATGTATCTGCAGTGAAAAATAACATTGCAGTAACATCAAGTTATTCTAAGATTACTACAGATTTATACAACCATTATGTTAAAAATTCTAATTCACCAGTTCAAACGAACATAAAATATTTATAAATAAAACTCAAAAACACTTTATATAGGTTGAGCTCGCATGCGCGAGTGCAACAGACTTTAATGACGTGTATACAGTATACAAAGCACAGTCTTTAGTTAACTTCTATCCTATTTTTTCAGATGGCGTTATCTAAAATTGATATACCCCGCAGAGCCCAGCACTTTTTAGAGTGTGGCAATGAAGAATGTGAAAGAAACTGTGAGTTTTATTGCAACCATTGCCATCAAAGATTGTGCAAACAGTGCAGAGATGAACATCTGAAAAGTCCTGAAAACAAGAACCATGAGGTGGTCCTTTACCAACAACGTAAACGACAACTTCCTGTGGAGAAATGCAAGATCCACCCAACTAAAGATGTGGACATGTTTTGTGAAGAATGCCAGGTTCCAGTATGTTCCAAATGTGTTACAAAGGGAGACCACGAAAGGCATAAATTTGTTGATCTTGAAATAGTCTACGCAGAAAAATTTGTACTCTTCCAACAGGAAATTTCCAAAATTCATGAGTATTATCTCCCCACATCACAAGATTTACAGAAAGGAATTAAAAAAGATTCCTCAGAAATCAAACACATCATGGACAACATCAGAACATCCATGAGGACTGAAGGTGAGACCCTGAAAAGTCTGGTGGACAGAGCCATATCTGAGAACATGAAGCAGTTAGACCAGATAGAGAATTCACTGTTAGAAGATCTAAACACCCAAAACAAGACCATGGATGATTACATCACTTATCTTAATAATCTTGACACAGAGCTCCACAGATGCCTGTCCTCTACAGATCCCCAGAAATTAATGTCTGAGAAGAAACCAAAGATTCGATCCATAACAGAGACAACAAAACCAGTCACACCAGGATTTACTGCTGGTCAATACAACAAAAGTGATGTCACCAAATTACTTGGTAAAATACATGTCCCCAACACTAAGCCAGAAAAGAGAGAAATAAGGCCCATAGACAGTGTCTACAATACAGCAATGAAACGTACACATAAACAGATGAAAGAAGACAGAAAGAAATCTGACAAGAAACAAACAATGTCTCTATCTGCCTCTGTCACCAAGGTCAGGGAGTTCAATGTACCAGGTGTTGATAATGTATGTCATGTGTCACTAGATCGATCAGACAGACTCTGGGTAAGTGACAGTGAGGGTAATCTTGTCCAAACAGATCTACAGGGGAATGAGATACAGAAGATAGAAACTAATGGTGGAGACGAAGGTTACCACGCAGTGACACAAGACAGGGATCTGATCTTTACAGACAGGTGGGCAAATGTCATCAATAGGATAACACAGGATAATAATATCACTGAATTAATTAAAACTGGAGACGGGGTGCCATTCAGCATATACTCCTCCCACATCAACGGGGACTTACTGGTGGGGATGATGAAGTCACCAGGTTCAACAAGACAGGAAAAAAACTGCAGAACATACAGCGGGATAACAAAGGACAGGAACTGTATAGTTTTCCACACTACATCACAGAAAACATCAATGGAGATATCTGTACATCAGACCATAATAAAGGAGTAGTGGTGGTGAATAAATCAGGACAACACAGGTTCTCCTACAAAGGTCAGGAGTCAAAGTTCCGTCCCTATGGAATCTGTACTGATGTCTTCGGTCACATTCTGGTGTGTGATAATTCCAGTGACACTGTTCATCTCCTTGATCAGGACGGTCAGTCCTTGTCTCTATTACTCACACGACAAGGGGTACACCGTCCCCGTAGTGTGTGTGTGGATGATGAGAACAATCTCTATGTAGGACAAGCTAACTCTAAGACACTGACATTGTACATGTATCTGCAGTGAAAAATAACATTGCAGTAACATCAAGTTATTCTAAGATTACTACAGATTTATACAACCATTATGTTCTAATTCACCAGTTCAAACGAACATAAAATATTTATAAATAAAACTCAAAAACACTTTATATAGGTTGAGCTCGCATGCGCGAGTGCAACAGACTTTAATGACGTGTATACAGTATACAAAGCACAGTCTTTAGTTAACTTCTAAAATCCATATCATTCTAAAAAAGAAAAAAGATTCAAATAAAGCGATAAGTCAACATTAATACGAACATCTACGAAATATCGATACTGGAAGGGTGGGTGGGTGGGGGAGATAAGTCTGTTGCAATGTCGCACCGAACTTCGAATGACTTAAAACACCCGAAAATCTACCTTATACGTGACTGAATCATGCGTAGCACGGATTCAACCTAATCACCCGTAAACAAAGGAACAACCAATCGATCTCCTTTACCGATGGACTTAATCTGCATACATAACAAACACACGTGTTTTACCATAACTTTTATAAATATATTTCTATGTGTTTACATGTCATAACACAGTTATGAGTGATATTTTTCATTATTAAATTTGTAGACATTTTGAATCGTGTGTATCAGTGGTATACTGGAAACGAATTGTTTTGAGATGCACAATAAGTGATAAGTTTAAAAGTTAAAAAGACACTACAGTGTAAAAATAATCTAGTTTTATCATGTTAAAGGTGAATTATTTGCTAGTTCGTAAATTCAAATGATATTTTCAGTCATATTTTTATTCTGAATACGTTAACTGAGTTGATGAATATATATAACTAGTTAAATCTACTGGGTTTTGTTGGGTTACATGTTGATGTACTAGTATATGATTTGGGAGCAATATTTATAAAGCATATATATACTGTACATTTTAACCTATTCATTGTCGTATATTTGTATTTGTTATTTAATGTGCATTGTTTCCAGTACATTTATGAGAATAAAGTATAGCAAATGGCATAACAAAGTACAATTTCGAAATAGTTTGATGCTGATATGGTATGTTGTAATTATAAAAACTAATTTATGTATTATATGTGAACATAGAGGCAGATCTATGTTTTATATATTTAAGTTGGAGATGGGGATTGGGAGATACATGATATGAGAACTGAGCATTGAATTTCGAAAATAAGGTTAAATATGAACTATATTCCTTTCATTCTGTTGTACTCAGTATTGGATATCAAAGTTTACATAATTATCTGATGTTGTTACCTAGCCTAGCCTCTTTTCCACTTGAACTGAACAAACTTGAATCTCTGTGAGATTATGCTTGTATAAATTAATAATATTGACTTTTGTAGCTCCTTTGGATTTTTTTTTCAGGATCAGAATAAAAGATTGTGTGGTTGCCTATTAGTGTAGTAGACTGTTATTAGATTGCTTAAAACATGCTAGAGAGGAGAAATCTACTCACTTGGGATCAAAAGTTCAAGATTATTGTGAGGATTTGTTCTTACTCATGTTATCAAATAGATATATAGAATACTTAAAAATTGATTTGGTCTATAGCAACTAAAATGCTACAATGTACAGATGTTGTATGTAATGGTTATAAGCCGATAACTGTCCATTATGTCAGATATTAGACGACCCGAGGCGCAGTATTCAATCTCAATGTCCATTAAACAATATACAAAAATAAGAGAAGAGCAAACACGGACCTCCGAAACATCAGAGGTGGGATCAGGTGCCATGGAGGAGTGAGCATCCCCTGCCGACTGGTCACACCCGCCTTGTGCTCCTTGTCATGATCAGGAAATAACGGAATAAAAAAAATCCGTCGTCAATTCAGTGTATAGAAAATGGACCAACAATTGGTATGAAAAACCCATGTAGTGC
Organism: Saccostrea glomerata; assembly: GCA_003671525.1. Taxonomy (NCBI): domain Eukaryota; kingdom Metazoa; phylum Mollusca; class Bivalvia; order Ostreida; family Ostreidae; genus Saccostrea; species Saccostrea glomerata. The sequence continues at coordinate 1,557 of PRKT01002872.1, read as the reverse complement.
CCATCTCATGGGCGGGATACCATCCTTCTTGATGTCAATTTCCATGATGGGGACCCGTGGGGCTATTCTGGAGGGATAGAGGGGGCACAGGGTTCCTGTAGGGCGGGTTTCTCATTAATCGGGTAGCACTGTAGATGGAGGACAGGACGGGGGTGTAACCCTGTCTGGAGGCCTGGTCCTGGAATTCATTGGTCGTCTTCTCAGTGGAACATCCCCAGAGGTGGATTCCGTGAATATAAACGTCCTCTGGTGGAGGCTAAAGTAACTAATAAAGGAAACAAAAAATATAAATATTAAGAATAATGTTACCTTTATCTTATATTTTTTTAGGTGTTTGTATGAATGTGAACATTCTCTTGAATTTAAAAATTTAATTAATGTCTGGAACAACGCAATATAACATTCAGTATCAAAAGTATTACTGAGTAAATTTTGCGTTTCTCAAAGTCCATCAATCTTGGTAAAATAAAATATCCCTTCTCTTCTAAAATATCAAAACACTGTTCTTACACGTCCAAATCTCTGGATGTTGTGTCAGTCTGGAAGGTGAACTGTTCAAAATTGCCGGACCTATCTCCACAGTTACTCTTGATGGCTTCCTGTTTCAGCAAGGCAAGGAGTCCTCTAGGATTGAAGAATGCTCCTAACCAATAGGCTGACATGGCCTTTATTCTCTGTAACACGCAAAGAATAATCCTTATTTAAAACATTAATTTTTTTTACTAAAGATGAAAGACTTACTAGGATAAAGTGTTAGTTATTTCTAACTATGAAAAAAAAAATCTGCATAAAAGGATTTCCACTCCCAATGGATCCCCCCATCTTTAAGTTTACAATACACATCATGCTGAGGATCTTCTCAAAGTGTTTCCAGCGGTCCTCTAGATCCCGGAGCCACTTGGCGGCGTTGTAGGTGTAGGGTGGTGCGATGGTGCCGGTCATCTTACACCAGATCCTGGGGATCCTTAAGTGGTAGAGGTCATCGGCCGCAGACAGGTAGTGGTCACTCAGCTGGTCACCCATCACATTGTTCTCACAGGCGTTCCTTATCAACTGTAATGAAAAAAAAAATGAATTTTTTATTAAGTTCAGTACAAAAAAAGTTGTCAAAATCTATTCATATACAATGTGTCAGAAAGCAGTTCAATCAAAATTCATATTTAAATGGCTTCATGAAAGTCAAAATTTAATTACAAAATAATATAGTTCTACTTTCTCAAGTTAAAAACCTAATACTTATAAACAACCTTTCAACTTATCCATGCCATTGACTCTGACATTGTATCGACAATATAACTGAGATTTACATTACTGACATCTGTGATACATTACAGTTTTAAATGTTACAATTGTACTTATTCTTTATAGATGGTTTAACTTTCTCAATAAGTTTTAAGTAGTTTTGATAATTCTAAATATGCAGGTCACACCAGTATGGAATGATATCAATAAAATCAAATATTTAACAAAATTCATCGTTCAAGGAGAATTTACATGACTGTCATATCTGCCGGCGTTGCATCGGGACAAGGACTGATAAGTGTTGTATTCTGTTTC
>PRKT01002865.1:0-11430 GCA_003671525.1 Saccostrea glomerata | reverse complement strand
TAGCTCATGAATTGAAATGCGAAATAAAGCATTTTTTGTTGCAGACAGAATCCTCAATTTCCCTCTTTTAAAATAATTGATATTTTTCATAATTCGACATTTATATACACGGTGTGTTAATTAACTTTCTTAATAAAGTGTTATAACGAAAATACATGTAGCACCAAAATCTGTCGTAATCTGGCGACAAAAAGGGAAGTAATTCAAATTACAGGTCGTCTACACGAAAGGAAAGAAGAAAGTGAATCACAAAACAGTCTCTCGGAAAATAACAATGAAACTTGGAAACGATGTTTTGAGAATGAGATGTTGAAGTAGAAATATTTTTGTCTAAATAAATATCTTTTTAAGAAAAACTCTACTTGATTTTTCCATAACTCATGGTCGGTAAAAAATGGCCAGGGTTCGGACCGGGGTTGATTCCCCGACAGCTATGAAACGAGAAAAGAATCATCTGCATCGTTTTTTTTTTCTTTCGTGATTCCTTATTAATTTCAAACATTAAATACAAAGCAAGATATTATATTCCGAGTAATTTTTCTTCTAAAACCTATTAATATACCGTAACTTCGTCACCGTGTCTCGAAGAAAAGCGACACGTACAGGTTTGCCTTATAAATATAAATTCGCTGGACTCATGAATATTGTTGTCATACTTGTTTGAAAAAATGATTTTATTTAATTCCATGGTATAAGCTTCAAATGCAGGTCAGTTTATTTTGTTAATTAATGGAGGAATAAATGTACGTTATGAAATCTTCCCTTTTAAAATAAAATTTATAATATATATTATATAGCCATGCTTTTTCTTCTCATTTATTTAATTATTTGATAGATTGATTATATTTATGGCGTATTCTTATAAATTAAAAAAAAAAGAAAAGAACGATTTGATTGCTTTTTATCACGTTGACATGTGCGGTAGGCATCAAAAGCCTCAAAGTTAATTCGATGGTCGGTAGGATCTCCAGACAAGGTACGCAAGATATACACAACAACAGCAAACTAAATGTCACTCAAATCAAAGTATCCAATCCCAGGCTTAATTTCAGATGATTGACAGGGGGTCTCAGACCAGGTAAATTTGAAGGAGGTGCTTATTTCCTCCCCCTTTAAGGGAAATTTAAAATTGCAATTTTTTTCAAAAGTTAGTAGTAACAAAATATATGATTTTTCCATACGTTTTACAGTCATTCCACACGATAGAACAAAAATTCAGCTTTTTTGATAACATAAAGAATTATTCTTCAAGAAAACTGGGAGTAAAATATTTTCTATCTTTTGATTGTTCATCAACAAAATGATTTCTTTTAAAAACATCTTTGATTCTACTAAATAGAAGAAGAGATCTGCTGTAGACTTCAACTCAATACTTTTTTACTTTTATCGACGATCTGTATAAACCAATTTACAAATAAAGTAATCTCCATTCTAGCTTTTATAATTTCAATGAACTTGAAATAAAAAGGTTTCCCAGAGTCTGTCGCATCTTTTTCGTATTTTGGCGTGTTTTACTGACTATACACCAACTCACAGCTACGTTGTATGCAAAAAGAGACGACTATAGCTTTTCCATTGTCAATTCTCCTTATTTATGTACAAGTAGTAATTTCTCGGTATCATCTGTGTATGGTACATCTCCCAAATTACATTGTATATAATCTTTAAAAGCATGCCCAGAGTGCAATCAATTTTTACACCAAGTCAGGCTACCCAAAGTTCATGTGATGTTAGAGGGATTTCAAAAACTACATGGTCTTAATTAACTTTGGTGGCAAATAATACCCCTTCGTGGGTCGTATTGTCCATAACTTCTTTTATACCAATAACAATTTTTTGATTTATACTAAATCTGGCCATGTAATGTTCATCTACCTGATCAATACATCGTCCCAATATTGGTTTGACAGGTCAACAGGGGATTTTTACTGCTCCTAGGGTTCCTGACCCCTCCTTTGAAATTTCGAGTGGTCCTAATTTAAAAATTCCTTACAGATATGAATTGTTTATTGATTATTTAAAACGATCACTGTTCGTTTTCTTCACCTTCTTCATAAAAGTAACATGGCATTGAATTTTAAACTGCAGTGTTAAGAGGAATAGACAAATGCTGCAACATAGGAATGCTACTGTACAGTAGACTGTAAATCTGTTTTCTCTAATAAACCTCAGTTTACAACTTATTTCTATTTTAATATGTGAAGTTAATTGTTCTGATAAAAAACCAAACATTCCTCCTATTGCTGCATTGAAAAGTTAAGATAAATGTCACAACTCCTCTCAGTTCATACAAGGTATGCATTTGATAACTATATTAAAGATGTTATATCGTGCATGCGCTCCATTTGCACCAATTGCAGCCTGAACACGTTGTGTCATAGAGTTAAAAGCTTGTTGATGGTAATCTTGGGACCATTCGTACATTCCTGCTAAAAGGCCTAATCTTGATCTTAATGGTGGATTTGGACGGCGTTTGGGAACGCACTTTAAAAAAAACTATGCACTTTGAAAAAAGATTTCAAAGTGCGTTAAAATTGGGACAAAATTAGCGCACTTTGAAAAAAAAATTCAAAGTGCGTTAAATTTTGAACACATTCAACGCACTTTGTAAAAAAAAAATCAAAATGCGTAAAAAGTGTACATCAACAGATTTTACCAAGGGGAAATTTAACGCACTTTGAAAAAAATATGCATAAAACAAAAATTCTAGTCTACAAGATATTAGTAATTGAGAGAATGTATTACATGTATTAATTTAACTTTATTAAGAACAAGGAGAAGACGAGTAGAAAGTCTCTCAGCCCATCTCTTTTTTTTCACATAGCCGACGGTAGCAAATTGAACGTGGACACCCCTTCTAAAGGTAAGCACAAATTTTCAATGTCTAAATTATGTATATAATATGTAAAACATTTGTGTGTCTAGTAAGCCCCCCTCCCGGTACCGATGTCTATGCTACACCCAAATATACAGTATGTATTTGTATAACTACTTTGATGTTGAAAACTTTCAATAAATAAATGCATGCATAGTTGAAAAAATAAAGCACAATAAAACATTTAAGAGAGAAAGAATTTTCAAAGTATGGTAAAATCAAAATCGCTCATTTTCACATCCTGAAGTGACCTTTACACCAAAAAGTAATTCAACAGGTTCAATTAATTATCATACCGTATCATAAGATTTGCAAGAATATCGACCATACACATTTTTTTCAAAGTGCGTTAAGATGGTCAATATCAACGCACTTTGAAAAAAAATTGAAGTGCGTTGATTTGGTCCAAAATGTAGCGCACTTTGGATTTTTTTTTCAAAGTGCGTAATTTTTCAAAGTGCCTTGTAACACCTCAAAAGGTGTGTGGGTTAGTTGAACTTCTCGTGAAATTTTTTTTTTTTCCGCAGGAAAAGGATATGACAAGTTAATTTATATAAAAAATGTTAAGAATTGTGTCAATCAAATGCGCAGAAAGAGTTTATGTGCAACACTTCAGAAATTCTAAATGACCGTCACGTGATCAATTAAGTTATGCGATATCTTAAAAACACGTTTACGTATAGTCGAGAGCATCTTCTATCTAAATTGGCGGTTTTTAGATACATTACTTATAAATTAAAATCAAAACTGACCTCAAAATGCAATATGATGTTTTTAAATCATTTTAAACTTTTCGGGAAGTCTTAATGTTGCTGCGCATGATTAATCAAGCAGAACAATTCGATACTTGGGTTTTAAAAGCCCGTGTTGTGTACTAAGTACGTCATAGATATTCAATGACAAAAGTGATAGTTGTTCCATATTCTTTTTCAAACTTTCTGTGAGGAGATTGAAATATTATTTGGTTTGAGTAGATTTTTAATGAATTTCAAATTATTATATATTTTATATTCAACGACACACAATTTATTTTTATTATAGGATTGATAAAATCCCTAGCGCTCTGAAAGACTGACTTAACATTGTTGAAAAAAAGGTCAAATTTACTAGTACGTTGAGATCTACCAAATGAACATGAGGCTTCATTTTTCGAACATTGGAATAAAATAGGATGAATACTTCCATATTTTATACGCATAGTTTTGACAGGTTATTTCAATTGCACCTGTCTCCCACTCAGGTGAACATAGCATTCAGGGACATAAATCGGAGACGAGGTTATGATCAAGGCGATTGTCTCTTTCCCCACCATTTTGAGCGTAAAAAGTTTATTTTTTCAAACTGAAAATGTTAATTGAAAAGATGCCACTCCCCCTTAATGGATCCTAACATCCATCCAAAGTAAAGAACTGCGAGCGAAATATATGTTTATTACATACTACTGGTTTAAAGTAGAATATATAAAATTTTAAAATTTGGGTTATAAATCAAATGAATATGAAATTAAAATAATCTGTAATACAATACCGTATTTTGAAGCTGTATTTTTACTAAATGTCATAATATTGTAAGTTTTTGTTTTACATATAACTGTTCAAAAATGTCACATAGGCACGGTTTCAACACATATACAACTGTATGGTCCTGTATTTTATTAAGGGTGAATTTTTGTTGTACATGGGACACAAACCTGGCTTCGAACAACTTTAAGCAATAACTCTGCTTCAACTTTTACATCTGCGTGTTTGGACTTGTTTCTGTTTTAAAGCTAAATATTTACACTTTTAAATGATACTTATTTTCTTTTATTTTGATGTTTTGATAAAATTACTTAAATAATGACATTGAGCTGATGTCATATTTCAAATTAATTTTTTTAATCATAATCATTATGATTTAATCATAATTTTATAATTTTGCACTTTTTTAAATTTGTTTTTATTTTTGCAAAACACCAAGGACACAAGTTCGTCTAGTGTTAATATTGTTATCAGTTACTTGTTTTATAGAACATTTAGAGAAAGGTCAATTGAAAGTTTCTATATTTTTTAGAGCTGTTTTGTTCATTTCGGCATGCATCAGACACAAATTAATTATGCATCATACATTGTCCTTTGAATGCACATTGATTACTTTATTGAACAGAAATAAATGAACCGATTCTAATGACAGTTATTGTCGAAATAAAAAAATTAACTCAACATATTCACTGAAAACACATGTTATCAATATATACAATTAGACTCTCTTTAATTCTTCAAGCTATAAAATCTTTGATCCGTAATCAAGGAGTTAGGTGCAGAATTACGAGGCATTGCATAGCAAATGGGTACATCCCACTAATTATTTTTAGAATCGGTAGGAGAAGAAAGTAGTGCAGAAAAAAATTGCAAGTTCCTTAATTTGCAGACTTGCATAAAAAATTGAGCAAATGTACTGAACTGAGCCTCACACTTGTTGATAAGGAGTATCTTTCCTACCAAAAGAGCTTAGCAAATGTAATTTATCAAGAAGATCAGCCGAATTATTTTGTGTATTATAACGCCAGTGAGAACTCTGAAATTCCACAACTTTCACTTTCATTTTTAGAGGTTCCCGCAAACAGACGCATTTTGCCGAAAAACGAATCTGACATGCCACCTCGAGATTTTAACCAAGGAGAGACAAGTTGATGTGCTTTGATTTGAGGGGTCACTCACTGCTGAACGAAAATTAGGGACATCGCTATGAGAGGAAACGTTAACATTGTCGCCTATGGGAAAACAATTAGTGGACTGTACCCATATCTACGGTGATTTGATGCAACTAATATTTCTCCACATCTGTGGGTTGATATATTCAATCAAAATAAAAGAGCTAATTTATTAAGCAAGCATAACACTATTCCGTAATAATAACCTCTTTATAGTATTCGTTAATTTAATCTAAACATAAAAACAATCGACTGTTAAGGTAATCGCTAACAAGACACACATGTTTAATAAATGTGTAATTCGGCAAACGGACAAATGAGTAATTTTTAATACAGATACCTCCGTACGTCCATCCAGAGAAAACGCTTCCATCTTGATCACACACTGCTTTTTCCACTTTCTGATCAAGACGTTTAGAGCCGTCCACCACCACGACATAGAAAGCTCTCCTGGTCAGGTAAATCTGGTGACAGGCGTAGTACGCACACTGGCCCCCAAAGTCAAAGAATGTCAAAGTCTTTTCATTATCATTTTTTATATAATTTTCTGCATTTTTGTCGTCTTTGCATTTTGTCCTGGCTGAAAAAAATTGAACCGTCTTGTCATTAAAATTGGGTTTTTGATGGAATAAATTATAGAATAAACGCAGCGTTTGTTACAAAAACCAGCATAATAAACTGTATTACATATACTAGTATTCAGCAAATAATCCGCACTAGGTATAGAATATGAGAAGCATTTTTAGCATTAAATTACCACAACACCAATTTTAGTCCATGTCATTCTTAAATACCGAAAGAACAATTATTTCTACAGAAATTGTTTGACTCTAATTTTATGTAGAAATTTAACTAAATACTAATCCATCTTATTTTTTATTTCTTAAGATAAAAAGCTTATTAATTTCCATTAAGGTCAAGATCTAGTAAATGAAGGGTGCCTACAGATTTATCAAATTCAAGAAATGAATTCCTTTAATGATGCTTTTAACTTTAGCTTGGTCAAAAAAGGTGTTTAGGGGCATAATTTGTAGGAAAATAAGATGAAAAACCATATTTTTAACTGTCATTCTCAATGAAAAAATAAGAAAATTAGTCATGAATATGGGAGTTCTTTCCATATCACACAAACAAAATGTATCCAGATTGCCTACAGTCTTTCAAAAAACGGTAATCTGTATGTTCTTGGTCTCTTCTTTGAAATAATGTCAAATTTAATATAGGTATCCGGACTACTTTTCAGGTAATTTCAAATTGAATTCCATGAAAATACTTTATTTTCTACATAATTCTACTAGAGCCATAAAGTACGGGAAAAAGAAAGTCGAAAGTGATTATGACGTCATAATGGATCTAGCACCAAAATGTTAGTCTAAAGACATTTACTAGATCTTGACCTTAAGGACAGATGATACAAATATTTGTCAAAAATTTTGAAAATAATAATTTTGGTCATGTTTTAATATTTAAGATATATATGTTTCAACGCATAGTTTTTTAATTCTTTTTTGAAAATTCAAAAATGAAATTTGAAGCGAAAAATATTTTTTGTATAGAGTAGATGTTTACAGAAGGGTACATTTTGAACGTCAGAGAAGGTTTACAATTTCTTTATACTCTAGAAATTTATTATTTGTATCATTTGAAATGAAATTAGGTAAAAAATATATACCAATCCAGATATCCATTTGTTGTTTGTATCAACTGCCCTTAAATGCAGATTCAATGTGTATGTCATGTAGTATTACAACCATTAATGGATCTTCTAGTAACAATGACATATTTAATTTTGCATAGGATCAGTGCGTCTTGTATTATAGAACACGGAAGTAATAAGTCAGCAATACGTTTTAGTAAATCAGCAGAAATACAGCCATACAAAATTACTTATATATCTTAATATAAAAACAATGTTTGAGTTTTCTAAAAAAAAAATTTGAGGTCATTATAGTCTCTATGATGACCTTTTGCTCTCTGGTTTTGTTCGTCGTCGTGCGACATACATTGTCCGTGATTCGTCAATCATATACATTTGAACAAACTCAGCTTCAAATCTGGATCTCAACCAATTAAGCACATAGCATCAATGATTTAATGGGTATATAAAATGTGAGTTTCATTGCCAATCCTTGTCCGCTTTGGGCCTTAAAAGTCCATCAAAATAAGTGTTATCTTCTTCTTTTCTCCTAAATATCAAGTAGTCAAATTCGTGGTATATGATCATAATAAGCTTGTGGCTCTATCTGAAAATAATGAGATTTATGACTCCAGAAAATGGAGTTCTGATATTAGAGAGGAATAGATCGGAACTCCTCTGACAAATAGTGAAAAACAATGTTATATACCATAAAATATTCTTCTCTCCCCCGAACGTTCACCGTAGCTCAGTCGTTAGAGCGCTCGCTCCGTGATCGGGAGATCGTGAGTTTAAATCTCGACCACGGGAGATCTAAGACGATAAGAAAAGGTAGCACCAGTGCCTTCACCATGCGCTCAGCACTTTGAAGTGAAAGTTGGAGGTCCATCGGTTGAGAGCTTAAAAACCGAGGCCGTGTCTCTGCTCAATGGACCTGAGTGCGAAGTAAAGGTCAAAATTTTAATCCCTTTACAGGTATATGATGACGTATCTACGTAAGTGAAAAAAGGTCAAATGAGACATAAATCAAGATACAATCCATAAATCAATTATCTCCCCTGTTGTTAAGCAGACAAACGTAGGTTCACTGTGATGTTCAGCATGGGTGCCTTAAAAATCTTAAGTATGTGGCTCCAGGTTCTGAAAATCTAGTTTGGGATGGGGGAAGCTTTATATATTTTATAGTGAAAATACAATATTTCTTTAAAAACCTTCTGTTTTCAGGGTCAAAAGCAAAACAACTGAGAGCAAAGTAATGAGGAGTAAGGACGCTTCTATAAAAATGTGAAATTTTGATCTCTGAGTCAAGGGATGTTGAATTAGGATAAGGTAATATTGATTATATAGTGAAAATGCAAATACACTTTTAAAAAATCCTTTTAGATTGGGTACACATAGAGCTCAAGTTTAAACTCTATGCATGGTGCCTCTTCCAAAAATAAGAATTTGTGGCTCCTGGATCAGGGATCAAGTGGTGGAGCGGTGAGGGGATATATCGATTATGCAAAGTAAAAGTGTATTGTTTCGCTACAAAATATTCTTCTCTTTTCCTGGACAGTAAGCAATGAATCATACTAAGTGCATTGTAAAATAAGAAAGTGTACAGAATTTCGAATATTTGAATTTGAGAGGAAAATTTGGCCTAACTGGTGTGTACTACTTAAAATCCGCACTGAAATTGTTTTATCATAATAATTATTTTTTCCAATAAAAATACTTTTTACTCAATAGATTGTTGATATTTGACTATATCAAAGGAGAAAATATGCTTGCGCTCTCACATGAATATGATACATTGTATAAGTAATGAGGTTTCTTTCTGCTCTGTTTAAGACAGAAAAAGTAACATTTGCAGCTTACTTCGAATCTTCTTACATTTCAAAGAATTATTTTCATCACAGACTTCAAATATTTCTTCGTGCACCTCCAGTCCCTCAGTTGATTTTACTTCCTTAATCTCTTCTTCACTACAACCAAGCAGACGTTTAAGTAGCGTAGTTTTCCCCGCCCCAGCACATCCTACGATCATCCCCCGGGCGTGGTGGACTGTCTGTGTTCCTCTCTTAGCGTACTCCACATACCGCTCTCTGGCCTCCTGGTCCCAATCTAGTACTTCTCTAGGGACTCCCACTGTATCAAATGAAATCATCAAAATGAAAGATCGAAGGAATCATTTTAAAAAAATATTTAATCATATTTTTTGTTATTTAAGGTCAGACGACACGTTCCTCAAATTTAAGTTTTGAATCTCGTGGTATTATATAAAAAATATTCATATTTGTTGTTCTCTTCTAATTTCTACATTGTTTTCAAAATGTTTTAAATAGAAGTACATCAAAAAGTTGTGATATAGGCCATTCAGAAGATTACCCCTAAAGGTTATATAAGAAATATGACCCTGTGTTATCTTGTCCAAATGCCTATTAAGGTACCCTAATTTTTTGTGAGAAAGCTTTTTTAGTACCTATACTTCAATGATAAATTCTAAGGAAAAATTATATATTATTGAGGAACGTGTCGTCTGACCTTAAGTGATTTCCCAAGATAATAAAGACGTTCAAATAACTGTAAGAAGAAATTATGTATTAAATAGGAACAATTGGTTCGTTATCTTACAAAATCAGGCAGCTCTCACATCATGTTTGGAAATAACGCGGAAAGAGAGAGAGAGAGAGAGAGTGAGATAGATAGGCACTCAAGCCCGACATAAATTTCAGAATGAAAACACCCCTTCCTTAAATACACTACATCAGATAATTTTATGAACTAAACAATGGAATTTGATAGCTTTATTCACTTGGGATATAATTTTGAATTCAAAACAATGGCATGTAAGATAGTTATTTAATGTATTTATACTGAAATAAGTTCTTTAGATATGAATTTCCGTTAATTACTACTGTAACAAACATATCAATTCAATATTCTCATGTTTTAAAAAATGGTCCAATTTTTATTGTTTGGGGTCTCCCTCCTTCTCTTAGTGTTTTGATCAAGTGTATGGCATTACATATTATTCTCATTTTCTTTGCGGTAGGTCAGGGTTGATTTAAAACTAGAAATATGTGCATAAGAATGCCCTGCCGAGGGTATACTAGTAATGCATGAAAGTTTGTATTAGTGTATGAAATTTTATCAAAATATTTTGAATAGTGATGCAGTTGAACTGCACTAGGATGTATCAGTATATGAAGTTTGACTCTTATTTCAAAAAAGTAAGGTCAAGGTCAAAGAAAAGCTAAAAAAATGTTAATGCAGTTAAAAAGCTCTCATCAGTAAGTATCAACATATGAAGTTAAATAAAAAATTAGGAAAAGTTTTATTAAAACTGAAAAACTAATAAAAAGTGAGATAAATATCAAATAAAAGGTCATGGTTAAAAATGGTGATGCAGTTGAATAGCTATCATGTAATTAAATCAACATGTGAAGTTTAATAACCCCATCTTGAATGGTATGTTTAAAGCTGAACACTTATTTTAGTCAAATGAGGTCAAGGTCAAAGGAAAGGTGAAGGTCAAACATGTTGTTGTAGTTGCATAGCTCTCATCAATATCTATCAGAATATGAAGTTTGAAGAAAAAATCTTGGATAATTTATATAAAACTGAGCTTTGACGGAGCTAAACGCAAAGTGTGACGGAATGACAGACAGAAGGACAGAGATGACAATTATTATATGCCAGGCAATATTCATGAAAAGGCATAAACAATATCATAACATTTCGAAAATGCATGATCATCAAATACACTTTGAGGGTATGGTGTCCAAAATTCTTGCAAACTCTTACACTCGACAAGAACATTCTTATGGAATTAGCACCTGATTCTGCGATTCAACCTACTTTACCTGCAGTCTGATTCAACATTGTCGTCGACAGTTTTGGTTTAAACCCTACGTGACATGACCTGGCTTATTTATTTTTTAAGTCAAGCGTACTAAAACTGCGATGCATAACACTTTTTATAGGCGTTTCTTATGTAAATGAGCAGAAACTGTACTGTATCTGAAAAATATCAACGATACAGTAAGTTTTATTTCTAGCGATAAGGAAAAGCTGTATCCGTATCCGTATAACGATTATTCAATTCGCTGAAAGCACTGTTACATAAAATTATGATTTCCTCAAAATTAGGTAAATTAAGAATAGAAATTATAAAATGTTGAGCTATCAGTGTCGGATTCATCAGCTTCGAAAGGAGGGTGTGGGGCAGTTCACAAATGATTA
>PRKT01002864.1:0-11446 GCA_003671525.1 Saccostrea glomerata | reverse complement strand
GTTTTTTTATGCCCCTTGGGTCAGAGTGGTGGTTGTGGTGGGGGGGGGGTACATAGTCTGAATATAAATTAATGCTTTGAAATCTGCTCTGTGGTATTAATCAACCATTTTATGATAAAAATTTGCAAAATTTTTAAATATGTGGCCCCTGGGTCAGTGGTTCCTTTGGAGTGAGGTGCACAACCGAGTTTAAAGTGGAAGAGCATATTCTCAAGTTCAAGTCCATATATTCTCTCAAAACCATTTAAAATACATGGTACATGAGGACATAAAAATATTTGCAGCATAAATATGTTCAGGTCAGAGGTATAAGTATATGATATACACAATATGTGAGGAAAAAATGAGGTATAACTCGTATGATGCATGTATATTGATTGATTATTGTATAACGTCCCTCTCCAGAATATTTCACTGTTATGGAGACGTCACCATTGCCGGTGAAGGGCTGCAAATTTAGGCCTATGCTCGGCACTTACGGCCTTTGAGCAGGGAGGGATCTTTATCGTGCCATACCTGCTTTGACACGGGGCCTCGGTTTATACGGTCTCATCCGAAGGACCGCCCCATTTAGTCGCCTTTTACGACAAGCAAGGGGGTACTGAGGACCTATTGTAACCCGGATCCCCACGGGGTTGATGCATGTATAAAATGAAATAAATCAGGGGAGAAATTATGGAGGACAGACTAAATCATGTATTTTTTATATAAACATACAGAGTTTTTTTAAGTGACATAGGATCTTGTTTTGTCATCAATTGAGAAAATTTCAAAATATTTGGTCAGGGGAGAAATTATGGAGGACAGACTAAATCATGTATTTTTTATATAAACATACAGAGTTTTTTTAAGTGACATAGGATCTTGTTTTGTCATCAGTTGAGAAAATTTCAAAATATTTGGTCTAGTAGAGTAGTATTCTTTGTTACTCTGATCTACCTCTGGGTATTAAGTAAGTAGAGTAAGCATGCTAAGTTTATAATTATGATAAGCAGTGGTGCCTCTTTCAAAATTGTGAATTGTGAATTTCATGGCCTCTGGTTTAAAACATGAACCAAATTTAATTGTTTGAAAGTTGTTACACAGTACTCAGGTGACCTATAAGGCCCTTGGGCCCTTTGTTAAAATAAAGGGCCAAGTCCCCTCACAAGGGAAGATAATCAAGAAAAGACAAAAATAGGGTGAGGTCATTAAAAACCTTCTTCTTAAGAACCACTGGGCCAGAAAGGCTGAAACTTATGTGGAAGCATCCTAGGGTAGTGTAGATCCTAAATTGTTCACACAATGGGGAATTCAACATAGAAATTTTACATAGAAATATATAGAATAAATCTTTGAAAATCTTCTTCTCAAGAAGCACTTGGCCAGAAAGGCTGAAACTTATGTGGCAGCATTTTGGGGTAGTGTAGATTCTAAATTGTAAAAATCATGAACCCGGGGGAAGGGCGGGGCCACAATGGGGTATCAAAGTTTTACATAGAAATATATAGAAAAAAATCTTTGAAAATCTTCTTCTCAAGAAGCACTTGGCCAGATAGGCTGAAACTTATGTGGCAGCATTTTGGGGTAGTGTACATTCTAAATTGTAAAAATCATGAACCCCGGGGGAAGGGCGGGGCCACAATGGGGTATCAAAGTTTTACATAGAAATATATAGAAAAAAAATCTTTGAAAATCTTCTTCTCAAGAACCACTCGGCCAGAAAAGCTGAAACTCATGTACATATGGAAGGATCCTGGGAATAGTGTAGATTTTAAAATGTTTATATTATGATAAGTGGGGTAGGGTGAGGATGGATTATGTATTACAAGGGGGAAATCTGGTAAAGAACAGAATGGTCAAAGCTTCTCAGGTAAGCGATGTGGCCCATAGGCCTCTTGTTTATTTCATCACAATTGTATATATTTTAAAATGAAAGTAATGTTCTTTGATTGTTTATTTTTGTTTTTTTTAGGTATTTTATATCATTTATCAACACACCTTTAAAATAAAATGGTCAGTTCTTTTGACGAAAACTACATACGTTACAGAAGAAAATTTGTTCATATAAAGCATAAAACATATGGAGATTCTGAAAAAACCCATTTAATATCTATCGCAATTTTATAAATTAAAAAATGGATTCAATCTACCATTTAAACATTCAGCTCCTACATTATATATTATTCAAAACATATTAAATACACAGGTTTTCCATTTAAATTTTTATTAGATATCATATATACCATTTTCGATTTAAAATTCAGCTCTGTATCACAAAACATACAATATACAGTCAATTTTAGTAAATGTAACTCGATGTCAAATTTCGTTCTTCCAGCTAAAGATGCATGTCTATTTTGTTTCACAAAATCGATATATTTCTGCAAATTAAAAAAGGCATCATATAGAACACGTACCAAACAACCAATCACATTTCCATGACGCTGAGGGCCTGATATTTATATATTTATACTTGTCGGCCTGAGGACTCGTACAATCTCTTACAGGAGCCCTGTAACACAACACACAAAGAAGAGTATGGACCTTCTTTCCGGCATTTGTTTAATTGTTGTCTACTTTACGGTGGCTCCAGTTACCATGTGTTCTCGGAGATATGTTACAAACCCAAACTTTGATGATAAAAAGTCAGATGTCGAACTTTTGGGAGAATACAACGCTAAGACGATGCCTGGGTGTGCCATGTTTTGTCAAAAAGAATGCGGGGTGTTTGGATACAATAATTACCTGAAGAAGTGCCGGACCTACACAAATCTCAATACTTCTTCAGTTTCTGAGGAGGCCGGCTGGATATATATGTTTTCTGATCGTAGGTATTGCTTTTTTTCCCTCTCTCCCGAAAGTACCTGAGGTAGCAAATACGTTCATTTGCTATTAAATACTTTGTAGTTTTTTTTTCAGTGTGATCGTCAATAACAAACCTTTAATTAACGGCTTCCAGGAAGCGGTCGGTTATTTGATATAAAAGTTTTAAGTCGGCGTGCGTTTCTGCAGAATTAGAGCAATTTGAATAAAAAATATTTAACATTCATGTAGTAGAATATTAAGAAAGAGTAAATAAAATTTAAAATTTTATAAATAATGGGTTAAATGTTACATCCAATCCTGTTTGACAAACTCCTACGTAACTGAAGTGTGGAGAAAATAAGCACACGTATACATGTAGAAACAAAGAACCATAGCTGCCTTACCGAGGACTCGGCCGACTCAAGTATTGAAAAGGAAATCACCTGTTTTATTTATAGATGCATGTACCTTTTCAATTCAAAATCATGTATATAATCATTTGTGGACCACTCATATTTTCATAGCTGCAAGTTTGTTGCATGACAATAATTTTACTTCTAATTCTAAAAAAGATTGATAGAAAATTTTAAAATAAAACAAGCTAGCAGCCATGACTTTGGGTCATTAAAATAGTTTAGGACTGTTTTTTTTTCCGAGATACTTTCAAGGTGTAATGTTGTATTATATATTTCTCACATTATTTATACTTGTATTATAAAATAATACGAAAAAAAAACATAGGAAAAATGCACAGAAAGAAAAAAGAATAAAATAGTAGATAAGAATCACGCACTGTGAGACTCGAACTTAATGTTAACTTATGTTCTCAATCCAGCAATCATACCACTACGCCACAAAGTCGTGTTAATCATTTCGATAAATTTAAGACAGATTGTTGAATATTGAAATAATCTTAGAAGAAAAATGCTTATTTTCAAACATTCAATATGAAGACCACCTTTAACCAAAGTTATCTAAATGTAATGAAATGCAGTCATATTCAAATAAAATTATTCACAAGTTGTTTTTCTGGTAAGGAATAGTGGATGCGAAAATACAGAATACTGGATCCCCGGCGTTCCAAGAGCACGACAAAGAGATCACAAGTGTAGAAATAATTAATGCGGCAAAATTATAAGAAACGACAAATTAGGCGGATGTGAGATATCTTTACATTTTTAAAAACTTAAAACTTTCATATCAAATCTTTTGCAACAGTTTGTCATTGTTTGTACTCACAAACGTCCATATCATTTTTGAAAAGGAGGGCGAGGCAGATGTAATTTGTTTCTATTGATCCTTATATTCTCTTAAAGTATACACATTTTTTACAAAATATGAATACATATAATTGATTTTTAAAATATAAAATAAGAAATAATACTTCCGTCGAAACAATATATAACACTAATAAAAAAAAACGACAATTAACAAAATCAGTTTTAGTGGAAAATACGATTGTATTTATCTTCTGAAATCATAAAATTTTAGTTTGCTATTTTGAAATTTCCTAGAAGTGCACAATATTTTTCAATCTTTCTGACTATTTTACCATAAATATTTCAGTTGTCTCTTTAGAAGTCTAAAATTGTTTTATTGGGTTTGTCTTTCAACGTTATGTGCGCGGTAACAAATTTTCCGCGGAAATTTCTACAGAATACTTAATATAAATGCAAGGCATATATAGTGACAGTCTGAGAAATTCGCGCATTTTTCAAATCGCGGATTTAATAGAAAGTGAGATTTTGCAGAATTTTAACCCTGTGAAAAAAGTACGTCTACAGTATTTTATCAGCTCTAAAATATGACGGGTTTTTTATAAAAATGAAATGAGAAGAGTTCGATTAAAAAAAATAAAGGAAAAATGTAACATTTTAAGATTAGCTTCATTCACAAATTGATTAGGCTGATTCAGCAATTGTTTAGCAAGGTATTCCACCAGGATTTTTTACTTATCTGTCCTTATACATTCTACAACTATTGATACTGCATTGAAATCAAAAGCACATTTGTCCCAATCAAACAGAAGTCCAACGCGAAAGAATTCAGCTTAGTTAAGTAATCGCGATACCAAGTATTGAAATTGTTTAATGGGTTGATGAGATATTTTTCATCGTCATATTTTAGCTCTTCTTAGCCAAAGGCTCAAAGAGCAAAATGCTATGGCCATTTGTGCAGTGTGCGTAAACTTTTTAGAAAATGGGCCATAACTAAAGAACCCCTTGGCCAATTATTGCCAAATTTGTCAGGGAGTATTCTTGGCCCAAGGGCTACCATTTACTTGTATACGAAAACTAGGGTTGGGGCCCTGAAACAAGGGGAAATAATCAAAAAATTAAAACTAAAAGTACTGGTTGCTAAAAAAATCTTCTCTAGAACCACCAGGCAGATTTTCAACAAACTTCCATCCAAGGGTCAGGATATGTCGAAGATTAAAAATTGTTCAAGGTATGGCCCTGGAGCATAGGGCGTGGTCTCAAGGTCACTTCAAAGTTGACCAAGATTTACACTTAATTGAAGTGTTATTTTGCTTACAATAAAGACTAGGATCATCAAATCTTGTACGTTGATGCATCTAAGGACTTCACATCATGTAAACACAAAAGTAGGCCAAATTGATTTGGATGCATATTTTAGCCTGTGATTATCAAACTTTGTCAGTGGATGCATCTTATGTCCTCGAACAACATCAACTTAAAAGTATGTTTTAAATTTTACGGGCATTTGTTTTCAATTTGTTTAAAAGGCGTATTTTGTATACCTTCAAGCCTATAATCATTCAACTTTTTCAGTTGCTGCATTTTTGAATCTTCGGAAAATGTCGACCAAAAAGCTGGTGACCTACTTTTGATATTTTATGGCTATATTTAAGTATCTTAGGTATTCATTGCCCTAGAATTGTTTAACTTTCTCAGTTGATGCATCTTAGATTTTCGGAGAATGTTGACCATAAAGTAGGTCACAGTGACCTACTTCTTAATAACTCTGGTTCTTTATATTTTAAAAGGCATCTGCGTTTGCATGGCTTTTTGATGTTTTTATTTACAAAAACAATTTCTTTTAAAATTCACTCTATTATTTATGTTTAAGTTTTCCCTATGGATTGTAAGGAACTTCATGATAATGGCCAGTGGCAATCAGGTGTGTACGATATATATCCTCCTGGGACGAGATCTCTTCCGCTGAAGGCTTACTGTGATATGAGTACTATGGGTGGAGGCTGGACGGTATGTAGGTTTTAGAATCAATGAATTTAATTTTGAATCTCTGGTTATGCTTTTCAGGATGTAGGTTGATATTTTGTTGTGCATCTAGAATATAAAAATTCCACATTGATGTTGAAATTTGCTACAAAACAAATTTCTACCAAGCTACTGATCTAATTGTTAGCTCTACTGGTCAGAGATCACAGGATATGATGCGATAGTAATGTATTCGGCGTCCTACCTACCAAAATGCTACTCCTCCTACGGTTTTGATCTGATTTCAATATAACTTGGCACACAAGTAGACTACACTCGGATACATAATTCTATTTGATTTTGATGAACTGTTTTGCCGTGGTTAAAAAATTAACGAAATATTTTCAAAATGCTTTTCCTCTTACAGTTGTGGTCTGATTTTAATATAACTTGGCACAGAAGCAGACTACATTAAGATACACAATGCTGTTTATCGGTTTTCGTTTGAATAAACAGTGTTGCCGTAGTTACTAAACATAGAATTTTCTGTAAAATTCTTTCCAAATGCTACTCCTCCAATAGTTTTGGTCTAATTTCAATGTAATATTACACAAGTATACTACACTAACATACCCAATCCTGTAAATCATTTTTTGATTTCGATAAACATGATTGCCCTGGAAATAGAAATTTCTGTAATATACCCTCAAAATGCTACTCCAAATACAGTCTTAGCCTGATTGTAATATAATGTAGCATGCAAGTAGACTACACTAAGAACAGAAAGAGACAGTCAAGGATCATTATTCTATTTATTGCTGTAGTGAAGTCTCAATTCCATACTGCTACTTTTCTCTTCTTTTGCTGTAAGTACAAACCAGTAGAGCTTCAGTCTCGACAGAGACTTCTGGTTTAAATACTGAGTCTGGACAGGGCAAACAATCGTTATTTTAAAGTTGACTCGACATACATAGCATAATAATATACAATTCATGCATTTTTTCAAGGCAATTCAAAAGCGAATAAGTGGATCCCTGAGCTTTAAGCAGAGTTGGTCCGAGTATAAAAATGGTTTTGGTACACCGGACAAGAATGTCTGGATTGGTAAATATAAATTGTTAATCCATTCAATAATTTGGACATGTCCAATGATATTTATATAAAAATTTCAAGGTTATCATAAAATTTTAGACCAATTGATATTAAATGTGTATTTGGCGTATTCACAAACTATTTCAATTTTCCAGACTTACAAACACTAAAGGAAAGATATGCATATTTAAAGTACACAGCATCATTTTGAAATTCACTTTTTGAATCTTAGATACCTCCTCAACGTATGTTTCAAAAATATATTACATCAGCAGAAAAATGTTTGATATGAATAAATCTTTAAACAGGAAATGACGCCATAAATCAATTAACAAAGAGGAGAAACTCATTCCTGTACGTCTCCATCACACTGGTGAATGGAACAACACTGTATGAGCTGTACGATCAATTCTCCGTGTCCGATGAAACACAAAAGTATCAACTCTTTCTGGGAGGACCTGCCACAGGAACTTTAGGTATGTGACAATGAACATGTATCATGCAAAAGAAAGAAAAAAGAGGAGGGGATGAGAGAAAAAGAAAGATAACAAAAGTATACAGTGAATTCTGGCTTACATTAAGGAGTATATAATGTAAATAGCGATAATACATGTATATCAAAGATATATACATTACACATGTTCTTATTGTTCTTCTATCTCATTTAAAGACAGCAATAAAAAAAATCCTAGTGTATCTGTATTGTGTCATAGTACATTACATCTGTATTGTGTCGTTTTACATCGCATCTGTATTGTGTCATAGTACATCACACCTGTATTGTGTCGTAGTACATCACACCTGTATTGTGTCATAGTACATCACACCTGTATTGTGTCGTAGTACACCACACCTGTATTGTGTCGTAGTACATTACACCTGTATTGTGTTGTAGTACATCACATCTGTATTGTGTCGTAGTACATCAAACCTGTATTGTGTCGTAGTACATCACATCTGTATTGTGTCGTAGTACATCGCATCATTATTGTGTCGTAGTACATCACACCTGTATTGTGTCGTTGTACATCACACCTGTATTTTGTCGTAGTACATCACATCTGTATTGTGTCATAGTACATCACATCTGTATTGCGTCGTAGTACATCACATCTGTATTGTGTCATAGTACATCACACCTGTATTGTGTCATAGTACATCACATCTGTATTGTGTCATAGTACATCACACCTGTATTGTGTCTTAGTACATCACATCTGTATTGTGTCTTAGTACATCACACCTGTATTGTGTCATAGTACATCACACCTGTATTGTGTCGTAGTACATCAAACCTGTATTGTGTCCTAGTACATCACACCTGTATTGTGTCGTAGTACATCACACCTGTATTGTGCCATAGTACATCACACCTGTATTGTGTCGTAGTACATCACACGTGTATTGTGTCGTAGTACATCGCATCTGTATTGTGTCATACTACATCACATCTGTATTGTATTGTTATATTTCACATGTTTATATCTATTATATAAATCACCCTGAGTTTTAAAATTAGTCCTTAAATCAATTAATCTAGTATGTTTTATGACATTATATATTGTTAAACTGGCTTAAAACAACTATTATCGATTATTCAATATTTGTCTTTGTAAACGTGTTTCTTAATAGTGGGATCATTGCCAGTGATCCGTGTGGGATTTCATTATCTATTGTTAACAATACAACTGAGTTTAGTTGAGGTAACTATTTCGCCTGCATTCCTTCTACAGGTGACAGTATATTACACACTCCTTATTCGTGGGCTAATCTCTCTGGGATGTTCTTTTCAACCAAAGACAGGGATAACGACAGGTATAGTGGCCGTAACTGCGCTGCTCATTGGGGAGGAGGCTGGTGGTTTAACCAATGTCACGAAGCCTTCCTTAACGGGCCCTGGTACCCGGAATACAGGCGCAAACCTTGGAATCCTACTGTGGGAACCATTGATCAGACATCGGAGACATCTATAAGAGAAACGAGGATGATGATAAAACGTCACTAGGTATTCACTCATAGTTTATCTATGTTGTATTTACTTTATCATATCATAAGTGGTCAATCTGTATTATAGAATTTCCGAATGATGGAGATATTTTACATACAACACATGGCTTAAAGACATACCACATTATACACCCAAAGTTGACAGTTCTTCCAATTTAAAATTCGTCAAAAATAGTTAATGTTTAGACAAATAATTCATTCAGAAATGCTTTCAAGACCTTAAGAATTACGCTCCCTTCTTCAAGTGATTGTAGCAACTGACAGCATAAATCTCGAACCCGAGCTATAGTGTGTAGCTTAAAATCATGCGAGGTTGATCGGGAAATTTTATAAATGCTTCTGTCGGGTAACATAACTGCTTCTGGTGTGATTCAGCATTCTTCAAGTGAAATAGTGAAACTTATAACATTTGTCACTGATCACGGTAGCGTAGTGGGAGAGCGTTCGCTTCGCAATCGGGAGGCTCGGATTCGAATCTCCTTCAAATCATACCTTACACGTACACATAGGTACTGACTGTTCATTTGCGGAGGGCTCGGCATTATAACTGAAACGAACGGATTTTTCGGGTATGATCCTAAAAACGTAGGTCCCGATAGGCTCTGGCACGATACAGTACCCTCGCTGCTCAATAGAATTGTGGGTAGAGTAAAGGTCTAAATTTGATACCCTTCACCAGCATACGGCGACGTCTCCATATGAGTGAAAATTTTCGATAGAGACGGTAGACAAAATACAATCAATCAATATAACATTTGTCATATACAACGAATGTATGAAGACTTTTTTTTTTATATTTTAATAGGTTTTTCCCTCTCGGCATACGAGGATTAAGAAACGGATTATACCATGATGGTCGTTTTCATTAACCCGTTGAAGATTTCCTGTTACATGAAATGTTTTTTCATTCATATCAATTTCTTTTTACTTTCTTCTGAATCGAAAATATGGTAATATATGAAAATGTTAGTGCGTGTTGACTTGCAGAAGGTTTGTTTTATTTGTCTGTTTACATATGTATATCTTTGTAGGTACCCTGAGTAAACTCAGGTTACCTATTGCTATCCGTTTATGTCCGTCGTCGTGCGCCGTACGTTATCATTTGAACATTTTCAGCTTCTTCTCTGCAACCCCTAAACCAATTTTGGCACAAAGCATCTATGGGTGAAGGGGAACAACAGTTATGAATTTCATGGCCCCTGCTCCCTGGAATCCTGAGGGGTGGGGACGAAACCACTAAAATTAATGCAATCTTTAAAAGTCCTCTTCTATACTTCTGGACATCAAGCAGTGAAACCGTAGGCATGATTGTAATCAGCATTGAGTCCTCTACCAAAATTGTAAAATTCATGGCCCCAGGGTCATGGGTTTTAGTGTAAGGGGGGGGGGGGGTAAATAGATTTTATAGTGAAAATGCATAATTCTTTAAAAAATTTTCTCTTTCCTGGGCATTGAATAAACTAACCAAGTACATAGTTATGTTGAATAAGACTGCCTTTTCCACTTTTCCAAACTTGTGAATTTCATGGCCCCAGGGTCAGGGTTTCTGTTGTTAGAACGGGGCTCTATTGATTATGTAGTGAAAATGCATTAATTTTTTAAAATCTTCTTCTCTGCTCCTGGGTAATAAAGAAACAAGCTAAGTACATGATTATGTTGAATAAAACTGCTTTTTCAAAATTGTGATAGGGTGGGGCTCTATTGATTATATATTAAAAATGCATTTATTCTTATAAAATCTTCTTCTCTGCCCCTGTGTATTAAACCAATGAACAATGTACATACTTATGATGAGGAAGGATGCTTCTTCCCAATTTGTGAATTTCATGGCCCCTGGATAAGGTGTTCTGGTGTTAGGGCGGGGCTCTAATGATTATTTTGTGAAGATGGGTTATTTCTTTAGAAATTCTTTTCCTTTGCTCCTGTTTAATATACCAATGATCCAAGTACATATTTATGATGAAGAAGGTGCCAAGCATAGGCCTAAATTGTTATCTTACTTATTTATTGTTAGTACTAATTTAAATCATTATTCACATGTAATATTCGGTAGTCATGGAAAAAAAATTCCCATTTTTTGTTTCTTGGTGATTAAGGTTTCGTCAAAGGTTAACATGTCTAAAAACTATTTTTACAATAGCTCAAGAACTATGTGTGTTATCAGGTCAAAACGTTTATAGTTTATAAATATATCATTGAATAATAGATAGAAAATATCACTTGATTAAAAATATTTTTAACAAGATGTTTTTGTGAAACAAAAAGTTCAAAAAATCTATTTTTAGCATATTGGTCACAGTCAAGGTCACAAGGTCATTGACCTTGGTGTCAATTGAAAGAACTTAAACGGTGGAGTATGCATACCACATATGAAGTCC